>CM034151.1:302000187-302304320 GCA_019776745.2 Taxus chinensis
TTGGATGTCCATCTGATCCCCATAGGTAATTTAGGAAAGCAAAGTTAGTCCCCCTAGGTGATTTTAGGAGTTCTTGAAGAATGTCAATTTTGGGTAGTTTTTTGAAGGGCTACCAATGGCCTTTCCAGGACTAATGTACCCCCCTAAAATAGAAAGAAGGAGAAAAATTAAACATGGAGATGTAATCAAGGTATAATACTATCAAGGAAAATATTTTGGAATATTCAGGAAAGATTTGGAAGTTTTGGGGTAGGTTCATTAGAAATAAGTTCTTAGGCCTAGGCAACACACAATGTTGAAAAAGCACCTAAGATTCAAGAATAAATTTTAGGAGTTCTATAAGGAGTTAGGAGATAAAAAAGACATCATCAGAAAGGTAACTCATATCTCTACAAGATGGTGGAATCATATTTTTCAAAACACCTAGGTGTAATATGTTTATATCTAGTTTTTCTCATTCTCAGTCATGGGCCTAGAAAAAAAATATGATTTTTAGGGCACAAGTCAAGGAATCAAGAGCTGATTCCCACACCATTGGATTCAAAAGGAAATTTTCAGTTAAATTAGTATAGAATTTCACTTTGAAAATCATCTAGGAGCTCAAGATATCATCGTTGCAAATTGGCCTCAAGGTAAGCTCTCGCACTTGGCCAATTCTTGAAGTGGACACGTGTTAGCTCCAGGAGCTTGGTGAATTTTGATGTCCCTTTCTTACCTTTAACAAAGGGACATGAAAATTTTCCCAGAAATGTTTATCCCTTTGATCACCCATAGGACCCTCTGCATCGCTAGTTCAGCCCTCAGGAGCTTGCGGAGCCTATCCTCATAGTGTACAGATGATTGCCAAATATCGCAACATAGAAAGATGTGTAAATTGATGTCCATTTCATCCATTTATCTATGGGGAAAAATGGAAAAAAATGTACCCATCTCCTTGTGGCCCCCAAGTCATCAATATGACCTTCTGCAGTGTAAAATTCAGCCCCCAGGAGCTAGTTGGAGTCCTCTCTCTTAGTGCACGAATGATCGCCAAGTGTCACAACCTAGCATGATGTGAAAATTGATGTCACTTTCATCCCTTTATCTAAGGGAAAAATGGGACAAAATAATGTGCCCATTCCCATGCCTTCATGATTTTTGGATGAAAACACAACACTTAGCCATTTTTGTGCCTGCTTTCCCCCCTCCCCCACACCTCCATACCATGCCGACATGCTGCCGAAATTTTTCCAGAGCTTCTTTCCATAATTAGTGCACTAATCCAACACCACCAAGTCCTTCACATGGTAAGAATATAGATATATCATAGGAAAAAATGATTGAATAAGTGAAGAATAAAAGAGAAAAATGAAAAAAAAATTCCTGAAAAATCTTATAGTAAAAAACATATAAATGCTTGTTTCTCTCAATATAGAGCATAAATCGAGATGCCATTTTTTGAAAACTTCCTATTTTTTTGAGATGATCAAGATGTAATAATTAGGATATAAAATGATTCTCTAGGTCATATTTTGTAATGAAAACTACTTTTCGTGCCCTAACTCAAATTTGTCAGATTTCCCATCAATCTGGTAATGGAATCGAGATAAAAAATTGTGCACAGACTCCAAATAAAAAACCTATCGTAATGGGGTTAATTTCATCATGATCGGAGGAAAAATCTAGACGTAAATTTTTTTGAAGCTCCATTAATGGCTGCCATGGCAGCTCTGTGCCCGAAGTCACTGTTAGGGGAAAATTACTTTTTTTTTTATTTTCAAACATTCTGGTGGAAAAATCAAGTGAAATTCAGAGAGCGATATCGTGATGATGAGCCGAGTCCAAAAAAATGTGTTTCATCACAATCCAAGCACTAGAGACCAGGTTATGAAAAACATTAAGTCCTCTTACACGGGTGACTACCATTTCTCGTAAGTCGCCATCTGAAGAAACTACAAAGAAGGTGGTGAACACAGGGGAAGTATCACAGGTGAAAATCATCAAAAGGGTCATCGCGGCCCAAAATTGACACATACTAAAAATAGTAAGTGGTCCCATAAAAACCTGCCATAAATAAAAAGTTGATCCAGAAAGTGGTTTCCATAAGAGGAATACAATAAGAAGGAGTTTAAAATTTTTAATAGTCAGGTCGAGGTCCAAAAAGCTTATTTTTACACTTATTAAAAATAGTAAGTTGCTCGATTCAAGAATAACAAGTGTTGAAGCACCATGAGGATAAAATTCATAGGTACTCCTATTATCTCCTTCCATATGTGTAATTATTTGTAAAGTATTGGTCTCATTCCATGGTTCATAATGTTTGTTTCCTATTACAGAATAAACACCCCTCACTGTTTTACCAGTATGTTCATCGGTACTTAGCACCTGTATGGAAAAACATATAATTCCGTAGGACATATGTCAGTAGAATATGATATTTTTGTAAAGGGTCATCATGGGAGGTAGTTTCCATCCTTGAATTCTTTGGAGTGGATCTCCATGGGTAATGCCCATGGTCACAATTGGGATAACTCAATAGTGTTCCTAACAAGTGAGTTCCTGGTGTCTATAGGTCATCAAAAGGAAGTTTCTCATTGGAATCAACTTAAGGAGTTTCTCAGAGGAAAATGATTTAGAGATTCTGAGTTTCATCTCCTTGGAGCATTCCAATGATTAGAATCAACAGAATTCATTAGAAGCAACATCCTCACTTTTCATTCTCTCTCTTCTCCCCCCACTTTCTCTCTCCTCCATGTTCTAATTCTTTGTTGGGGTTGCACTTTTTCATAATGCCTTGATTAAAAATGAATTTATTTTCAATGTAATAAGTCAACCTTAAGCTATAAAAGGGGACTTAATGTTTTCTTAAGAATGTGAAAAGGTTTAAGGCATATGAAGGGTCAATGTGCGATAGGTGAAGAGACTTCTAAAATTCTATAAATTCTAATAATCTCCTCATTCAAAGTGCTTCGAACTTCTAAAATTATTATCTTTCTAGCTGGTTGTATTCTTGTAAATTTAGGAGAGATTTTTCTTACTTGTGAGTGAAAAAGAGTTAGCCATTTTCTCTTTAATTTCCTCATTTCCTCACTATGTACAACTGTGATTTTGCAAGCTAATAAAGGAAGAACTTTGTGTTTTCCAAGGCATATGAATGTGTACGTATTTGTATGTATGGTTTCCTCTATCTAGTAGCCCCAAAATCATGTTGTTTTCTTCTTTAAAAATGTATGTGTAAGATTTTATAACTAGTGTTTATAAGCATCTGATTTTTTACGTACATCACTAGTTCTCCCACTTCATATTCCCACTCCCTTCCCTGTTCTCTTGAAAAATTCCTCTCTAGCAAGTAATTTATAGCTTTTCCGTAGGGTCAATGGAGTGCCCTTATTGGATCCCTGACTGCAAGTCCACCATGGATAAAACTCACCTTACTTGTGCATGCAAATACAGAAGTTGCACCATTTAAGTAGAGGGAATCCAACTCCCAGAGCATTAGAAATAAATCCACATATTTTTCCGAGGTCTCCCCTTCAAATTTTTTTGATGTCTGTAGGTCATCAAAATGCAATTTCTCATCAGTGTCAACTTACCCGTAACATGATTAACTCATTCACAACAAGGATTTCAAGGGAGTGGATATCTTCTCATCGACATGGGACAAAGAACAATTCAACATTGAGTGCAAGTCTTAAGGAGTTTCTCAGGAGGAAAATGATTTAGAGATTTAGAGTTTCATCTCCTTGGAGCATTCCAATGATCAGAATCAACGAACTTCATTAGAAGCAACATCCTATATTTTCCTTCTCTCTCTTCTCCCCCCATTTTCTCTCTCCTCCAAATTCTAATTCTTTTTTGGGGTTACACAGTTTAAGAATGCCTTAATTAATTAAAAATGACTTTATTTTCAATGTAATAAATCACCCTTAATCTATAAAAGGGGACTTAATGTTTTCTTAAGAATGTGAAAAATTTCAAAGCATATGAAGGGTTAATTGGGGATAGGCGAAGAGACTTCTAAAATTCTATAAATTGTAATAATCTCCTCATTCAAAGTGCTTTGGATTTCTGAAATTATTATCTTTCTAGTTGGTTGTATTCTTGTAAATTCATGAGAGAGATTTTTCTTACTTGTGAGTGAAATAAAGTTATCCATTTTCTCTTTAATTTCGTCATTTCCTCACTATGTACAACTATGATTTTGCAAGTTAATAAAGAAAGATTTTTTTTTCCAAGTCATATTAATGTGTACTTATTTGTATGTATGGTTTTATCTAGACAATATCCCAAAAATTATGTTGTTTTCTTCTTTAAAAATGCATGTGTATGATTTTGTAACTAGTGTTTGTAAGAATATGATTTTCTACTTGAATCACTAGTTCCCCCACTTCATATTCTCACTCCCTTCCCCATTATCCTGACAAATTCCTCCCTAGAAAGTAAATTCTAGCTTTTCCACAGGGTCAATATAGTGCCACTATTATATCCCTTGCTGCAAGGATACTATGGATCAAATTTACCTTACTCGCGCATGCTAATAGGAAAGTTGCACAGTTTAAGTAGAGGGACTTCAACTCCAAAATCATTGGCAAGAAATCCATAAATTTGTTTGAGGTATCCCCTTCAAAAAGATTTCTCACCATCACTATGTTAAGCAATCCCAAACCTACACTTACATATTCAAATCCATCGGTTGAAATTATAGGTATTCCTACCAAGAGTAAACCGTCTCAATCAAGATCTACGACTCTTGGTAAGCATCCCCAAAAGTTTCTCGTGCACCCTCATAAGGAATTAAACCTTATCTCTCCTCAATTATCCAACATCACAAAACCCATCCCAAACACCCCCTCATATGTTTAAGGATCAATCCACTCATCTAGGACACTTTGCAAAAGTAAATCCTGATCCAAATAATTTAACTCTCCTCCCAAAATTGGTCCATCTTTTAAGATATCAAATTCACCCATTCAATCAACCTCCACTCCTTCCCCTAAATCCAATCCAAAATCTCTTACCCAAACTCATAGGAGTAATCTTCCCTTTGCTAATTCTATTGGATCTTGAACAAAGATCCTTAGACATTTAATCCAAACATCTACTATCATGTTTCCACCCATCAAATCTTTTAACCTGCATAGTAAGAAATCTTCATGGTTTAATTTGAATCATGTTTACACCTATCATCATACCCCAAGCCATGCCATTGGGCATTGTAAGGCCCTATAAGTTATCATCCATGATATTATTAAGAGGGATGAATTTCTCCTCCAAGAGAATCATCCTTCTCTATCTACTATTTTTTCCACAACCAATCGGTCCTACGATCTGCCATCATTTGTCCCGCCAAAACCAAAAGTTGTCATTGGTGCTCTTAAAAGTATTATTCCACCATCCACATCTTCCAATCCATTTGAATCCACATTCAAGTTACTTAATGAAATGTGACATCTCTTATTGGGGGAATATCTATCACTCACTCCTATCCCTCTCACATCCTAAATACATCCATTCATCCTCTGATCCATCAGATAGCTCCATGGATGCTGGGGGACTATGATTTAACATCACCTGACTATCCAATTAGCTCCTTTCCTTCATATTACCTTAGTTATCTCATATAATCTTATCTAATCCATCTATTCACATTTTAAGTCCACTCTTATGGCCATATTTGTCTCTTCATTGAGGGATCATAGATTCTCATCCAAAATCCATTGTTGAGGTCATATTCATCTCTCCCTCGGGGGATCATATTTTTGTCTCGTTAGGGACTCATAATTTTTTACTTCTTTAAGTGCATAGTTTTTTGTTTGTTTCTCGCCTGTATCATCCCATTTTTCATCCTACCTATTAGAAATTTACCTCTTTGGAAGAGATCCGCCATGGAAAGTTTTCCCCTAGCTGGATTAGACCATACATTATCACACATATGTATGGGTTAGAATCCTATTTTTTAGATTCCCTTCATGGTAAAATAGAATTGGATCCACTTAACGCATTGCACTTGTGACCATTCTATTGTTAACACAATTACTAGTGCACCCTTACTCATATCGT
This sequence comes from Taxus chinensis, assembly GCA_019776745.2. Classification (NCBI taxonomy): domain Eukaryota; kingdom Viridiplantae; phylum Streptophyta; class Pinopsida; order Cupressales; family Taxaceae; genus Taxus; species Taxus chinensis. The sequence continues at coordinate 302,006,227 of CM034151.1, forward strand.
TAGATCATTCTTCCATCTCGGTCTCCTTCATATTCCATTGTGATGATTTGGAATTGTGGTCTTCCGTCACTTCCTATATGTGAAATTAAATATGGTCACCAAAAATATGACCATAGTATATTCCTTATTGATAGGCTCTCCCATTTGGTGATAAATTTGTGATCATTACATCCATCACCTTCTTATTCATCTATTTGATCCATGCAAAGGGTCCAAGGGTTATACACTCATTCTTCCCCTCTTAAGTGGTCTACCTAGCTAGTCCCAACCCCCCCCCATGCAAAAATTAAAATTTATGGATGCTCAAATCAAAAGAAAAATTATAAAAAATGGATTGATCTCTTGAAGGAAAACTATTCATGATAAAAAAGGAAGAAGAAGAAAACAAGAAAAGCATGCAAAATCAAAATCAAAAGCAAAATTAAGTAAATAAATCAATTCCTCAAAGGATGGATATCATAGATTACTCTTGCCATCTATATTATGTATAAAGTAGACCATATACTCAAAGGATGGCTACTCCTTATGGCATTTGAAGGCTTCTTGCATTGATCAACTTTCTTCTAGCAGACTTCTTATATTGATCAGTTTGGTCTTTTCCCTCCCATAGTTGGTGTGTAGTTCTAGGGAATGCCACTTTTAGAGAACCCTCTTTACACGTACAAGTGACATCTCAAACCCATTTTGTCATGTCAACATTAGGTTTATAAGATCATTTCATCCATTTTTTTCTTCTAATATTTGAAGTCACTAACTATTGTTGGTTACTTGCTAACATTGGTTTTGGTTGCATGTGCATCACGTTACCTGGATCCTCTTCTTCTTTACCTCAAGTGTAGTTAGAGGCATCTTTTCATCATATCATATTTGGTATGGCGTAGTGTCATTCATACCTACAGGTCCCATTTGTTGTGTTTTGTTTTATCTTTGATCCTATCCCTACCTTTTCTTTATTACAAAACATACCTTTTCATTATCCCAATCACTTATATGTTATCCACTTATCCTAAACACATTTACTCTAATTTATATTCATCATTTAACCACATCCATTTCTAAATTTTTTTCATCAAATTTTACCATACACATCATAATCACCATGATCAAATTCAAAAGCAAAATATATTAATCATAACACACAACATATTTATATCATTATCCATACATATGTACATCCACATTCACCATATAATCATATGCATATTGCGACATCATATTCAAAAATAAAACACAGGCATTCCACCACATCTAAACATCATCAATGACATCATATAAAATCCAACTCATCACATCACATAAACACATAATCAAATACAATGAAAATAAAAATCATAAATATACATATATCAAAAAGTGTATCAATACATCACGACCCTTTACTGGGGCTCTCTCAAAGAATATATGCTATAAAAATATATAAAGTGTACATCTAAGAGCCTCAATTCCTCTCCTCCTGGGGTAGGCATGACACCTGATCCCTACCCAACTCCATCACCCTCATGGCCTACCTTTACATGTTGTGGCTATTCCACACTTTCTGTACTCCTAGATGGCCCTGATCCTCCTACCACTGTCCTATGCAGGTGCTCCTAGTAGCACAGTGTCTTCAAATGATTCTTGAACAAGATCCCCTCATAATATATATCCTTTGTGGCTAGTGCTTTATATCTCTCCATGGAGATCATGCCAAGAGGTGATACCTATCCCGACACATGTGGAGAATCCTACACACCACTAACTGAATTTGTTGCCAAAATTGTAAAAAGACCACCAAAATGGGTCCTGTAGGCCTCTCTCTTCCTATAGTAGTGGTATCTATCCTACATAGCTTGGTATCTCTCTTGAATGACCACATCCCACTACTATAGAGATTTGTCTCGCTCTATATGTGTTTGATATCTCTCCACTCTCATCTGTTCTAGCTTAGCACGTAACTGCGCCACCTTTGCAAACTCTCCTACTCACCTTCTCCATCTCCTCCAAACACTACCTCCACATCAATCTCCATATCCTCTACCTCCCCTATCCTCCCTCGTTAGACACCTTTTTTCCCCATGCTACGGTATGCCAATTGGAATACCCCAATTTGACTCCAACATCATCATAATCATCCCATGGAGCTAATTCCTCCTCCATTGCATCAACCATGATAGGACTCGACAACTCCTTATATAACTCCTCTCTGCTGTATAAAATAGGATCATGAAGGTCTATCTAGATGAATCTAAAATATCATCACACTTCATCAAACTAAATGACCTCAATCATCTTCAAATGTATCCCCTAAATCCACATCGGTACCAGGCCATACAAGGAATCCCCATTACAACCTCCATATAATATGATTGACATCTAACTTTGTGAGCCAATCCACATACTAATCTACTCTCCTCTCACTCCTGTCACTAAAGGCCTGATCAAGCATCCATATCAAAAATCCAACTTTGATCTCAATATGGTCTCTTGTGACCCATGAAATCCCTGGTGGCCTAATCACATCAATATGATCATATGCACAACAATGCATAAAAAAACCCACATCCAACCCTGACCTCCTACCGGCCCTGTACATGGATATCTCATGGTATACCTAAGATAACAAGGAAGTCCCAAATGAAAATTTAGTCTGATGCTCTACAATATCTACTACCACACTAGCCAATGCCCACAGAAACTGAGATCTTCTTGATTTTAGCAAAGCATAGAAGGACACTGCCATCATGACTAAGTAGATCAATCAGTTCTGTAGCACTCTAACCTCATATCGTAGCTCATATGAAACCCCTTGAGGAAAATGTGATTTGGGGCACATCAGCTCCAAATATCCATGTCAATATCACCAATATACTATCACCTATAATGGGAACTATCTTCTCCCCTTGTATCGAAAACGTGAGGATGTGGTATACATCCTTTAGGTTGATGGTCATATCCCCTATCTTGAACCAGAATGAATATGTCTTACTATCCCATATCTCAACCAATGTTATCATCAAGCCCACATCTTGTGGGATCCTATGATAAAATATGAAGCCCCCTAATCCAATTGTAGACTGATGATCCCACTCAACATCTATCAAATATCCTCTAATCTACTCATGCAGAGTAACAACATGACCTCTCAAGTACATGGTATCTCTGGCCTACAATCACAAATGAAACATACATACATTAGAATAATGATCTAGAATCCATAAAAAATGCATTAAAATCCATTAAAAATCCAATCTAACCCTAGTTGACACTGACCCAAATATGGTCGACGTGTTTTGGGGTTGATTGAAGTGCCTTAGAGACAGGTCAACGTCGATCCACTTGGGTCACTCCTAACTGCCTTTGGTGTCATCCACTTTTTCTAAAAAAGTGTAAAAAAATAAATAAAACATTAAAATTAAGTTAAAAACTAGTGTGGGTTTTGTTACTCACCATCCTCCACAACCTCTAGCATTTCCTCGTAGCTCTTATGACCTCCATCTCTCAAATCATCTCTTTTATATCTCATTCTCTATCCCAAAGACCGGGTGTGAAAATGAGAATTTTTGGCCAACCCTTGGGATTATATAGCCACCAAATTTTGGTTTTCGTCAACCCCCTTGGATTGCTGATCATTGGCTTCAATTGTTGTTGACTGGCCTTTCAAATATTTATTTTGGGATTTTTAATCTTTTGTTCCTTTGGGAATTCTTCACAAACCCACTGTTGTGGTCATATCTATCTTTCCTTCAGGAATACATGTTCTTAAAGTCTTCTTTTTGTGGCCATATTAATTTTACCTTTGGGCATTTCAATTCTACATCCAAATCATTACTTTGTACATTCAAAACCCCACTGGGCCATACTTATTCTCTCCTTTGGGAATTTTACCTCATAATCCTATACAATCCACGCACAAAGTCCACCTTTTAGACATAATTACCTCCATTTTTGGGCATATTATTTCACCATCCACTTTTTCATTTTGCGTTCTTGGCCTTTACTCATATTGGACACCATACCTTTTGATCCTTGTCCCTTGTGGATGCATACCTTTCCGCTCGATTCCTTGTGTATGAAGGATTTCACATTCCTTTTCATATATAGTTGTGTATACTTTAATGACTTTCCTATGACACGTTATCATCCTAGATTGCATCCATACTGTAGTGGTCTTCACCCACTCACTGTTCCATAGAACGTTGTATGCCATCTCTATTGAGACCGCAATTATCCTCTACCATTGTGATGTTGGAGTCACAAACATAGTTTTCATTAATATTGCGATCCTTTTTGCCTAATGCATCTTGCCTTTGTTATGTTTTCACCCAATTTTTTTCACCCACCCGCTTTTCATCATCTACTTTTTTTCAAATGCGTCATTAGTTTCCCTTAACGTTATTGATCCCCCATTTGAGGGGGAGCTTACCATCAATCCTTTTTATCCTCATCCACATCTCATCATTTTTGTCTCATAGCTTGCTAGCTCAAACCACTTATTGGTACCCAAATTGATCCCTCTTTTGAAACTGAGCAATATCACAAGTTGATCAGAATTCTTAGAGACAAACAAATCATAATAGGAGTCATTTTGTATCTGGGGATGGATTTTAGATGACTTTTTATCACTCTAGTTTAGAAAGGACTAAGTAGCATTGTGTTAAGAGTTTGACCTACCCTTACTACTTTAGGTTGTGCCTTCAACCAGGGTGAGAGAACCCACTTCGTGACCTGTGTTAGTGGAAATTATCAACTGATTAACAATATTTGACTCTTTCTTTGTAGTATTTTGAAGGATACCTTGAGAAAAAATGGTCAATACAACATAACCTAACTCTCACAAGTTGTCACCTTAGAAACTGAAGATGGTCTCTAGAAAAGGTTCAGGTCACTAAAGAAAATCATAAAAATTAATTGCATCTGCATATTTTGGTAAAGGATGTAAATTTAATGATCTTCTTTAGCATTTGTGGATATACAGTGCAAGCAGGGATGGTTCATGTATGATATATCACTGAATATGAAATTTATGGTTGGGAAGTTAAGTAGGATAAAGTTGATTATACCAAATTCTTGAGAGCTTCTAAAAAATGTTGACAAATCTACAAAGCAAAATGAAAAATGGCTTCAAATAGTTAGGATGAACCTTCAATTAGAAAATTGTGGATCTATGAAAGCTCAAAGACACACAAATTCACACATTTTTCAAGGATTTAACACAAGAACTCATGTTAAAGACTTAATTAAACCTCAAAAGTCCCTAATCTATCACACTTATGATACACTCATAAACTGACAAAAAATCTGTATCACTGAAATGAAAGTAAAGTGAATTTAAATCATTTATTGCATTATGAAATGAAATCTCTCTTCATAATGTAATTCCAAATGCCATAATACTATCATGAGGATGAGATCTTGTGTGATTTTAGAGGGATTCCTAATGTAAGATTGCAACAGGAACACAGATAACTATTTGAAGATATCTCAAAATGATAGTAGACACAACATGGTTCATGATTAGAAAAAATTACTTCAGCTTTTTCAAATTGATCAACAAGGGAAAGTTTGTTTACAATCTCAAAGCTTATCAATGGTTGTACATTTTCAACCATCTTGACATGATCAATTTCAAAGATACAAAAGAAATAAATGGTTTCTCAAATAAGTTCCTTTGGAAAATGGCTTTTCTCAGCTTTCACTCCTTCTCTTTTCTCTGAATAAATCTCAGAAAGATTAACCCCCCCTTTTTTGTGATTATCCTTTTTCATTTTATATCATCTCCTTTACTTGTTAACCTTCAAAGTTATTTCCCCCTAAAAGTATGAATATTCCCAAGAATATTACCTTTTAAAAATTTGTTTTAGAACATGGCATTTAGAAAGGTTTTTCTTAAAGTCGCCAGGTATAAAAATTGCCAGTAATTTTAATCAACTTCACTAGTGCTCGACTGGGGTATCAGGTCATCACTTTTGGTAGTTTTTTTAATCATTATTGCCTAGTATTATTTAGATAATGATTTCAAAAAATCATTGAACACCTCCAGATGAAATTGAAATGACCTATATCCATACTCACTTTTCAATAATCTACCTTGGGTACCACACACTCTACTTCATGTCTCATTAGCTTAATTGCCACACATAGTTTCCATTGAATCACCTTGATTTACTAGCTCTACTCATTCCTAACCTTTTTCCAAATCTTAAAATTTCCTCTGCGTGAATTGAACAAAATATCCTTCATTTCATTGGAAATATTACATCAAATTAAAAACATATGTCTCCTTTCCATTATAAAACCTAGCTCAATTTCATTATCATCACGCCTTTCCCTTCTTGTTCTAAGTATAATAAATTTTAAAGAAAATGACTAAGGTACTTGTAACTCATATCTTGAAGGATATTTCTTCAGAGGACCTAAATAAAAATTTTGATTTAAGTGGTCTTGATGAAGCTTTTGTCAGGGATCTGTTTGATATAGAATGTGTGGGTGACACAAGAGGGCCATTAACATACCAGAAAGTTTGGTTAGCACTTCTTACAAGGATAATTAGGATCAATCCTATGTTTGCATCCTTCCAAGTTATGTATTTCCATATTTTTAGATGGGAGCACATCAAATCTCTTGAAGATTTGAAAAAATAATGGGTTGAGAGAAGACCTCAGGTCTCTAGGTAGACCAATTATCAATGTCCCTTCTTATGTGAGGATTTTTTATCAAAAGAGATTCCCTCAGAATCATATGTGTTGTATGATAAATCCTCCATCGACATAGTTCCTGTTATTTCCCACAAAATAGATGAGTTTGAGAAAAGGATCAATTTTCTAGAGAAAAATCAAGTGGAGACCATGCCTTCGCAAGTAGTTTCAGTACCAGGGTCATCTTTGGGGAAATAAAAAGGTGAACCACAACCTCAACCTCCAATTGCTCCAATTGTTATCTCAGATGGAGAAGAGGATCAATCATTGTCTACTCGCCATTCAAGGGAAGCCATTTCCTCCACTCAGGATAATTGGGGGATATTTTCTATTTGTTCATCCACCCACTTAATGCATCATGCTCCTCAGGAAGAGCATGAATTGTTGGGCCCTCAACCAATTCCTTCTCCGAAGGAAAATCCACCTTTTATAAGTAAATGGGAGGGTGGGTCAAGTTTGAGGCCTCGTCATCAGCCCAGTAAAAAACATGTAGTACCCGCCCCTCTAACCACTTCAGGTTTCCCCTCTCAACCAACTCCCAACATGTTGACCCTTCACAAAGGGGAAGGAAAGACAAAATTCTTAACAAGAGGTCTGGATCTTTTAGATTGGGTTTCATCTCAACAGAAGAAAGTTGAACTTGAATAAATCATGAGTTGTCCTAGAATGACTCTAGAGGCATTAATGGTTATAGGAATGTCCCAGGACCTAGAAGGGTCAGTTATTTTCATTCAAACAACACAAGGCTCAAGTGAGTTTGTGCTGAGGAAAAACAAGCTTCTAAAAAATATCCCCTTGCTAGGAGGAAACTATGAAGTAGGGTTGAAGAATGCCTAGATGTTGTCTTCTTTTCATTATTTCTCTTTCTGGAATGTACATATCTTTCTTTGTCATGGGTAGAGGCCCCTATAGAACCCCATTTTGTTCCTTATTTAGAGTGTAAGAAACATAGCAATATCAATCATTTACATGTTTATCCAAATGTATGTTAATTTCATCAAAGTAAATATGGCATTACTGCATTCTTCCATTTTTCAATTGAAATAAAGGAAGAATAAATTTTAGAGAAACAATTACTTCCAATGTAATAGAAGTGTAATTTTAAAACATTAATTTAAAAAATATGAATATGGAAAAAAAATATAGTTCGAGGAACAAATGTTTGAGCATGTTCATCGTCCTTTGCATCTTCTTCTTCTTCAGCTTCTACTTCTGGATCTTGTTGTTTTGGTAGCCTCACCACATATGCATCATATCTTTTGAATAATTAGTTAACCTCATCCTCATCTAGTCATGTATGATGCTAGAAAATTAGTTCCTGTCTAGATATTGCATCAATGCAATGGCCCATTTTCTTCTTGTATTCTAGTGGCCTTGCCTTCAACTCTGCAATTCTATTCTTGATCTTTCTCATGGTCTTAATAACTTCATAACATAAGTCATTCTTCAGAACATTATTTTCAAAAGAGTCAAGTAAGAAATCAATCTTCATGTCCCCATAGCTTTTCTTGAACTTATTAATAACTGTATCCTCCAAATTTAAGTCAATAGCATCGAGAGTGTCATCAACCTAGTTTCTTTTGATTTCAAGCTTTTCTTTGATTCCATTTAGGGTCTCGACTCTAATTTTTGATAGCTCTTCAAGGGCATGTTGGCTTCCTTTAAATTCAGCTGGTACAAAGTCCTCCTCCTCAACCAAATCATCACTGATTTGGGTAATGCAGTCCAACTTGGGAAGAATACCTTCAAAGTAGAAAATCTCATTGTCTCATTATTCAACTATCTCATCAATTTCATTGATTCTATTTTTGAGATCTTCATAATTTAATCTGGCTTTTGTAATTGCTTCTTTTCCCCTCTTGGTCAAATTATCAATCCATGTGTCTACTACTTGAACCTTCTTGATAGCCTTGTTTATCTTATTCATTTCTTCAAGGGTGTTTATATAGGCACTTTCTTGTGTTTGACTAGTCTTCCTTGTTAACTATTGCAAAAAAGAACTCATGGCCTTAAATTTATCCTTTACTTGCCTTTTTTTCATTCCATCTTCATAAATTTTTTGTAGAAGATCATTCACTACCTCAGACACTCCTTTCTTCAATTGTTCCCTTGAAGGATTTCCCTAAGGAATAATTTGAATGTTATATTCATCAGCTGTTATGTCTTTTCTTGTTTTACCCTAAAAAGGGGTTACTATTTCCAAGGTCCTTGCTCTAGATGAATTAGTGTGGGTTTTTGTGATGGTCCTGGCCCTTTTTGAGGCTCTTACTACCTTTGGAAAAGAAAAATTAGTAAGGTCAATAACTTGCATAGGGAGGACCTCCCTTTCTTCATTTGAAATAAACTCACTAATCCATCCCTTTTCTAAGCTTGTTATAGCTTTTGTTTCTTATGATTCTTGCTCGAGTTTCTTAGAAACAAATACCATTTGTTTGGATACTTCTTGTTAATTTTTCACTAATGATTGTGTCTATTCCTGATTACTTATTTTGATGGTCCCTATGCCAATCTCACCCTGTGCTACTGATTCTTCTGGATGCTCTTTTTCATGGTCTGGAACTTCAGATTGATCATTTTTTCCTTGAATTGTATCAACATTTAGGGGAAACTCCTTCCTTGCTTCTTTAGTTAAGCCATAGTGGAGTGAATTTCTTCTCCAACACTTTCTTACACCAAAATTTGGGTTGTGGGATCCTTCTCTCCCAAAGTCTACTGATTTGCAACCTTACCATTTTCATGATCTAATGATGTATCTAGAAATGCCATGGTAGGTTGTTCCTCTGGAAATAACTCTACATTTCCCACTAAGGGCTGTAAATCCTTATTAGTAATGATTTTTGCATCAGCAATTGCATCTTGTGCTATTTTCAATCTTTCTTCAAAAAAAAATTTTCCCTCTTGAGGAAGGTTATCCGTTTTCGTTATCTCAGTAGAAATTGATATAACATCTTCTATTACTAACTCATTATTAGTATCCTTTTCAACAAAAAACTCTAGTTTACCCAATTCCAAAATCATTTGTTCTGGGGAAAGTATTTCAGTTACCTGGGTCCTCCCTTTAGTAGTTGGTACATGAATATATTTTTTAATTCTTTGCTTACTTGAATGCTACCCACTGGTGTCAATATTGGTTCATCTACAGATAAATAAAGTGCATCCAACATGCAAAATCCTCCACCAACATCAACATCAATTACATCATTTTGGCACTTTGCAAATTCGTGCATTGTTTCAAACGGAAGTACATTTATATCCTTAGCAAGCAAAGTTTCAGATATTTTCATACCCAGGGTAATAAATTGATTGTTTATTGGATTAACTGCAGTACTTCCTTAGGAAACTAGAATCTTAGCGCATTCCATTATTTTTTCATAAAATACAGTGGTGGGATCAGAGGATCTGATTGCTCCATACGTGGCAGTGATGCATCATGCTAATTTTGGACAACATCACTCCTTTCAGACTCTGGGGGATCAATTATCCCATCCTGGTTCTTGAAATTTATAGGCGTATGGGAACCTACTCTTACCAAGACTGGATGGTGAATAACCTTGTGTTTTTTTGTGTCCTCTCAAACCTTTTTAAATCTAGTGTTGCCCTTCTTTCATCCTTGTGTGGCTTAGACTAAAGGTGCCCACTTGCAATGGCTCCACTCACAACTTTTTAGTACTATGTTGCTTTGGTGAAACACTTAGACAGACCACATGTGATGCCAAACATTTTCCCTTTTCCTAAATTGGCATTTCAAAAGTAATGGGGGAATTCTCCATAACTTTTAAAAGCATCTCTTTAGTCTTTTTCCTGAGAACTGACATAGAAATTCCAGTTCCGCTAGTGACTAATGTCCACTCATCAATGAATTCTGGAGTAGTCATTTTGGATGGAAATTGAGAGGCCTTTCCTCCCAGTGGGTCCATTATTTTGTGTCCTCTCTCAAGGGTGGAATATCCTCACTCAAGTTTTCCAAACTTCTGAAATTGTTTAGGATTTTTGTATTCTAGAGTGAAAGATCAATGTTCTTTTGGGTAAACTAGTTTACAGTCCTTCTCATTACATCAGCTATTCTTAAATAAGGATCATCAGATTCTACCACATTCTAGTCTGGAGGAGATATATGCTGATCCCCCACCTTTTGATCAATATAAAATCTGCTCACTGTGTGTGGATCATCCACAATACCCTCTAGGATAACCATAATTTTGTGGTCTATTATTTTTGACATAGTCATTCAAGAAAAATCCCTTAACTTGACTTCTTCCTCATCCCTGTAGTTCATCTAGTAATCCTCAAAATGGGGCTCATGCTCAAAGGTATTTGCAATGTTGTTAAACACCCATCTAATGTCATAATTAGGCCTTGGCCTCAAACTTTTCCATATCAAATTTCTACATTTCCTCTTCAATCAATCTAGCCTTTATGATGGAAGGGCATGAATACCTTCCAATTTGAATAGGAAATTTTATATTTTTTTTATGCCTCCTAGCAATTATTTTATGCACAGGTGTCGACTTCCTTACTAGTTCCCATAAAATAAATTTATCATCTACATACCTAGGCAACTTATATGGATTTCCCTCAAAACCACTAACTCTTATGTAAGTGAACCTTTTATATTGGATGAAGCAACATCCATATTCCAAAATTACTTGTCTAGCTTGTTCAAACATCCTATATTGTCCCCACTCTAGCTTGAAAACGCAAATGATTGGGGCAAAGAAAGAATCATTAACTAACCTTACATTCCCACTCTAGTTGATCAATTGCAGTTGGGGAAATATCTCATGCATTTGACATTGCTTGAAATATACACGTGGTGAAAAACTTGGGAAACATTTTTTCCCTGCAACATTATAAATGAGATATGTCATCATATAAAATTCAAGGTCTGCAGTATCTCCCATCTCAATTTTTTCTGCTAGAGTGACCATGTGATCATGGAGTGCATCTGCAATAAAGGTGGCCCAGAAAATGCTCCCTTTTCTCTCCAGAATAATCCATATGTATGTAGTCATCCATTCTTTGAATTCATTTGTTGTATCTAAACATGTCATTCAACTTAGAAACATAATGACATCCTCAACCTCCTCTACAAACTCTTCCCTAACTAGCTTCTTAGGGATTCTAGCCATTGTCTTCTTCATAATAATCTAATTTTTATTTATCATCTTGATATAGTCCTTCTTCTTTGTTTCATAATCCTTCAGAGCCAACTTGATGCCGATGGTAATTGGGTTTATGACTATAGGAAATTTTAACATTATTATGATGGTCATTGGTGTTAGTGTCATTACTACATCCCCACTCCCATCTAACACCTCCCTCTTTTTTACATCATAATTCATAGGACAATGCCACACTATTTCAGGGAAATGAACAGAGGGCAGGATGGCACCAGCTAGAGAAATACAACTTTCCTAAATTATACTTAAGGATTCACTCTTGATGGGGACTTTTTAACCTTTGGAAGAAAGTCATCAAGATCAATGCACATTAAGTCTGTGTCATAATTTTATCTAGATCACTTGTGATTCTTGACACAAATGAGAATGAAGATGGCATAGTTTTCATCATTCAAAAACCCTAACCTTCCTTTAAACCAACCTTTCCACTAAAAGATAAATACATGAGTTTTGAAGATCTTACAAGTCAATCCAAAAGTTCTTGAACAATTTAAACCCAAATCAAAAACTTCTTAAATCCTCAGGTTTGCAATTTGAGCTCCACAGCTAATGATGCAATAATTCTTCATGCAAATCACAAAGGCAGCAACAAAAATCAAGCCAATTGGTAAATAAAGACGAAAGCATTCACAAGCTTTAAAACATCCTTAATTTGTGTGGCAACATTAATGGTGGTAGAAATAAATGCAATGCATCAAGACCGTTCAATCCGTTGTTCACAATTTTTAAAATGAACCTGTCCACGTGGAATAAATCTTTTCACTTTCATGGCCTCTGGGGAACCTTTTGTAATTTTGTAGCTTTAGAGACTTTACACACTTTTGGAAAACTTGACCCACCCATCCACCTTTTGGTTTTCAATACTGGCTCGACACATAGTCATACTTGGATGTTAGCGGAGCTGTGGGATTTTTCTGCAATTTTACTCCTTTTCCATTTAAAACCAAAAGTATCAAAAATATCCATGACAACCATTTCCCCACTTCCTTTATAAAAAAAAGCCATGTGTCTTTCTGCGAGGCCTCAGGGACCCTTTTACAATTTTAACAACTTTTATCTTTAAAGTGCATAAATACAATTATGCATCACTTCCCCGCATCCACTCAGCTTGAGACATGTGTACAACTTTGGGGCTGAAATAAAAAATACTTGTGTTGTTTTATGGTCGTGAATATTTGAGGAATATTCATCAGGTTCACGAGACCAATTTTTTAATTTGTGAATGCCATAGAAAAATACAAGTTTACAAATTGGACCCGCCATACACATCCATCCAATTTAAAGTACACTGACACCATTTATATCAATTGGGTGACAGTACCGATTTCGTATTTTTTGAAGAGATAAAATTACAAGTTTTCAATTTTTACCTACCACATAAGATCAATTTGAAAATGCCACATATCAACAGGAAATGGGAGAGAGAATGCAAATAATAGAAAAGATCCAAAAGCAATTTACATTAAACAATCCCTCAAACTACAGAACTTAAAAAAAAAAAGCTTATCCATAAGAAACCGCCAGATAATGCACATTTAGACATGATCCTTGACTGCAAAAGAGGAAAGACGAGACCATACATAGAAAAACCAGAAAGCTGACTCGCACCTCAACAGGGAAAGCAAAAAAATATAGCAAACAACGATGGAAAAGCTTAACCAAATAAGGGCAAGATTATTTTAAGCACCAACACCACTCAACAAAAGGGAAAAAATGTAGACACCTCGATTTGGTATCTATAACCTTCATTACCCACGTGCACATATTTATTTTATTCATCCCCTTTATCTAATTAAATTCCCATCTAATCCACATTAATTAATCAAGCCACATTAATTAATTAATCATTTAATATCTTACATACCAAATTATCCCATCCATATTAATCTTTATTCTTATTTATTAATTAATTTCTATTAATTAATTAATACCCATTATCTTTCCCTAACCAACCTTCTATTTAGGATTATTTTATCCTAAATCCATCCCCTTGTTTTTCTAAATTTTTTTGTCCCATCTATTTTTATTCCCTAACTACCTACAACTCATCCCCAAGTAATCTAATCCTCGATATATGATTTAAAGCACTCAATCCTATCCTTAAAAACATGAAATCATGCCAAAATCACAAAATCTAGTCCCATTGGGGAAAATTTCCCTACAATACGCATGACCCATCCTAGTCACCATCGACCCTATAAAGTTAAGTGATTTCTTTCTATTTGAGGAGATGTATGCAATTTCGGGCTCTCTAGTGAGCTAAGCATCCTTCCTTGTGCTTGAGAATTCCTGAAACATTCATAGGGCTTTTAGACATCCTTTTAACATGCTTACATTATCCACGATCATCCATCACGAGGATTATTATTGTATTTGTAGTGATTTACCTTATATTCATCATATTATCTTGATATTACTTGTGTCTAACATGTTACAGGTTCAGATTACCTTCTACAATAGTCAAAGCTCCATTGTCAATCCTCTATTCCAACTTTCATGCTTTCAGGTTTCCCTTTTTCCATCCATTTATCCTTGGATCTATATAATTCTACTACATTTGCCATCAATTTTCCTTGGTTACCATCGACCAAGGTCCAATTTATCCAAAAAATTATCCAAATCATTAATTTATGTCCTTTTCTCTACTTCACAATCTCATGGATCATTTAGTAGGTCATATTTTAGCATCCATGGGCCCAGCTTTCCATCCAGACTCCATTTCTATCATATTTTATAATTCTCCTATTTCTGCTCCCTGATATCCATTACGTAGGTCAACTCCAGCATACTTAAGCTTCTGTAACTTCCAGATTCTATCAAGATCTTACAGGGTTTACATATTTAGCTCATATTCTAGATCCAACCTCCTCGGTCGCATTCAACCGACCTCTACATCATCTGGGTCATTGTCAACCATGACAAATTAATATTTCATTTACAGTCATTTTAATATAATTATCTTTAGATATACTTATGTCATTGTTTCAGATGTACTAATACTTTTGTTTCTGCATGTTTTTTTTGTTACATCCTTTATTTCACTTTATCTACGCTAAACATGAGTTGACATCCACCGAGGAAATTAATACTTCTCAGGTCCACTTTGTCGAGAAACCCCAACATCTATTATCTAATCAATCTCCTTTTTAGTGATTCTTGTTTATAGGTTTCATCTGATTAGAAATGATGGGGATCCATCATCTATCTTGTGCATGTATCCATCACATCGCACATTCGAGGTACCATAAACCCTCCATATTCTGACTTTACTAGTTTCATTAGTACTTGATCATTTAATTGATAAGGAACAAAAAATCTAGACAAACAACCTGTTATGCACTTTGTACATCCTCTCCTTGCATCTATTCCACATTATACACACTTTGTGCTTTCTACACCTTCTCATTCTACACATTATTTTTATATCTTGCACTACACACTATACGTCTATGCATTAGAAACATTCCACCTACACACTTACAATCTACATCATTCTAGCATATTCTACTCATGCATCATGCTATTCTACACTGTACACATCATGATTGAACCTTTACAATGCACACTACCCAATGACGTACTTTAGTCTCAAGGTTCAAACTTGACTGCTGAGGGTCTAAATCAGAATTGAACCTCACCATTTCTACATCCTGCACTATATCTTCATAATCACTCTTCTTTACATCTTATTAACACATTATATGATCTACACTTTAAGCTACATCATCATGCTTGGTCTCCCTAATCAACATTTTTTAGTGTTTCATTCACATATCTCTTTACAATCTACACATAATGCTTCACCATCCATCTATTTTACGCTCTGCACTATTTTGGTCACATCAACACATCATTTAAACCATTTCTCGCTAATGCACTCTTATTATACAGTTCATTATTGATTGTTGAGGGGTTTTGTATAAATGAACCTAATTCCACTCATGCCTACATCCATACACATGGGGAACATTACCCCTATAACACTCATATTTCACTCCATTCCATCTCATCCAAAACATGTTGCATATCTTGGTTGCACATAGTTCTTACTCGCTTATGCTTACATGTACACTTTATTACACATGCTAGATAAATATATTATATGTCATTATCTTTATCATACACACATGTGCATTAAATTTCTTTCCACTTGTGATCACAAATACTATACAGACTGATACACATAACATGGATGCTTGGTGAGGTACCTCATACCAGTCCCACAATGGCTCTTGGGGGCATCCACATTTGTACACATTTCAGGTGATATTGTTTCATTATTGTACATAAAACACTACTATATCAGATTATGCATTCTTTGACATACTTTATATCTTTCTAACATGCTAATGGGTGATTTAGGTGCAACATTTTCCTTGCAGGACCTATTTTCCACCATGGTTATTTGATATTTTCTTATTCTTGTTTTCCATTATTTACAGGATTTTCCCTATGCTTTGTCTTGTGTGCACATTGTATGATTTCAACCATTTGGGCCTTGATTGTCTTGAGACATTGTGAGTGATGTAAAATGTTTGCAACCCACTTTTCATTGTCTACATTATTTTCTATATACATGATTTTCTGCAATAACAATTTTCTTCTAGCCACTATTTGCATATACCTTGGTTTATACTAAGCACATTCCCTCCTACATACCAGTATCAATTCAACACAGTGTCCTCTTTTGGGATGCATCCTCCCAACGATGTCGCATGCACCCTAAATGATGGGGGGACATCTATTGAGTGTATCAGTCACCCCATTCAATAGTTATAGTCACAATTCAATAGTTACAATCATAGTTCAGTACATTACAACACATAGTCATCGCAGTCTATAGACTCAGATATGGCTCAAAATTAGACTTAGGTTCTTACTTCAACTCATACACTAGCACCCATAATCATAATTGGGGATGTAGGCACTTTTGTGCCTTCCTAGACGCCTAAGACTGGGGGCAGCTACAAAGAATTCTTCCATTCAGTACAATTTTCAGCATTGTCATAGAGGCTTTTCAAAGGGAAGGAAATCCTTCAACACTTGACAATCACATTTGATCCCACATATTCACATTGGATCGAATTTGTACACACCTTCTATAGTGGTGTTTTTACTTTGGGAAGCAATCAAAGGCTAGATAATAATACTAGACCTTTCCCCCTACACTACTTTTGCCATGGTGTGATATCACCCAAAAAAATCACTCTTCATTAACATCTTCAGGATCCTTTCTATCACTTTTTCTCATCATGGATCAGGTGCACATTGTAGACAAAAAATCATGCACTTTGAGCAATTATATAGTATTGATTACATACTACTATTCATATGATTCCTACCTAAGAAAAGTACTAATTAATCCATGTCTTTGGTCATATTTCTTTCTTTCTGTTACCAATTTTGGTCTTGCACCCATACTTGCTCAATTTTCCTTTTTATTCTTTGAAATTTATCATCCTAGACACTAGTTCCCAACCACAATGTTTTCACTAGGAGCTCTCATCCCCTCTAGGTGCCCCTGACCTTAGTATACTTTGTTCACATCCTCTGGGTCCTTTCTAGCCATTTGAGAATCTTATATTTTTGGTAGTTAGAATTTTTAAGGTTGATTACAAAATTCAAGAAAGGGAATCATGTAAATATAAAGTTATGTGATCATAATAAAGGACCAAGCACTAAACACTAGCTATCCCCACTTAAGGTTGCATCCATAAAGCATCTAAGAGCTCCATTACATCCAGCTAGCACCAACCAAGGGAAACAAGGGATGGTTACTTTACATACACACTTTATTGGATGGAATTTCATTCTATTCAATGCCCACATCTATTACATTTCTTTACATCTAGCTTACTTTCTCACTATCAAGTGCTACATGCACAAGAGCCACCTATGGCACAATTCTACACACACACACATAGAACTACATTAATTATGAGATGTAGTGCAATGATCAGTTGTAAGATCACCATTGTGATAGATGAGGACATTATGACCCCTCATTTTTCATCTTTCTTTTGTAGGATTTGATGTCTATTTGAGGGTTTTATAGGTCATTATTTCATCGTAGGTTTTCAACAACTTCAACAACCATTGTGCGATCTCATAGTGACCAAAGGTGAAAAACAACTAATACCTTACAACCACTCATAGGAGGTTTTATGAGTATTTTGGTAGAAAAAAACACCCAAAAATAGGCCCAAGGCACCCACGGGTTCCCCTGTCCCTCTTAGGTGCCCTAGTCTAGAAAGATCGTTAGGTCACACACTTTTTTAAGGCTCTATGTGACGGTCCTCCCTCTATTTTCATCCAGCCAGCTCTTTGGCACAATCCAGGATTAATTAAAAAATAATAATTCATCTTACCTCTTATTTACACTTAGGGTTTCATACTTTCTTTCTTAGCTTGGTTGGCTTAATTTCAATACTTTATTACTTATTCATTTATTGATACAATAAAAATCAAATTAGGCATATAAATTCACACTTAGCTTAATCATTTTAGTGAACCTACATTCAAATACTCTTGGATCTTTATTTTTCTTCCATCATGGCTCATAAGATCTATCAATTCTCTTTTCTTCAATTGCTTCAAATGAACCCATCTTGTAAATATTCTCTCCATAACACCATAGACACTATGTATTTTCCTATCAAAATATTTCCTTATTAAGTCAATGTTATATTCGATCATCTTTGTGATGACTCTCTTGGTTCTAATTCCAATCAATATGTTTGTAAATCCATTCAAGCTTTTCATTATTTATTTCAAGATAACTTTTAGGATATGGAATCCATGATTATATATTTGAATGTTTCACCATATTCTTAACAAATTAATGAAACAAATAAGGGTTGAAGGATAAGGATGAATACCTATTTGTGATGTCAGTTGAAGGTTGTGCGTGTGTTTTGATTTCTTGATCCAAGTTGACTGCGAGAGTTCCCTTTTTGCTAGGAGGAACTACCTGTAAATGTAAAACAATACCACCAGATAGAGTTACACAAAACAATGAGTGGAATGCCTAGTGGAAGCTAGATCCGGGAAGTGTGATGCTTCCTGAATAGGATGTCAATCCACTTTTATATAACAATAGTAATTATATTCAAATCATACATGAAGTAAAGATCCTATTGAAATTGAAACAATTTAGGTATCTCATACAAAACAATAAGAAAGGTCAGGTAAAAATTTGATTGAGGTAAAAACAGGTTAGGTATTTGGATGGTGTTAATTTACAGGTCTTGTATAGGCTCTAGGTAAGGTCTCGTAAATATTAGAAAGGGTTCTGGGATTTTGGGAAGTGGGTATTAGCTTGCTGATCTGAAATAGATTACTAGACATAGTAACCGATGTCAGATGTGTGACCAAGGCTAGTTAGGCAGAATGACCAATGTTGGTTGGCTAACTGACGTCAGTGGGGGAAACTAGTAAAAATGACTTAAAACTTGTTTTTTAGACTCTCTGTGATTGCACAGAGGTTGGAATGGTGAGGGTAAGGTCATAAAATGGCCTTGGAGGTTCAGAGATGATTAAAAGAGGATAAAACTAGGTGAAAGGGTTAGGTATGGTAGGGTGATAGGTTGGCAGGAGGAGGGGAGTGTATAGATGTGGAGAAAGATAAATTACTGAGCTGAATAATAAATCTTACTAGAATAAAATAGAAATAAATGAAGAGATGTTAGGTACTTACTGAAGAGTAGGTTTTGAGAATGCATGTGATGAGGATGGTGATGGAAGAGATCCAGAGAGAAGAGACGTTGTGTAAGTTCTGCGATAGTTCAAACCTCCATGCTTCTCTGTGTGAATCTATGATCATGAAGAATATGATGAATGTCAATGGTTGTTGGTAGTGCTCCCATGTATTTTCCTTTTCCTGAGTGCTTCATAAATTTTGAGTGCTCCAAGTCTATGTTTGTATGAGATCTTGAATCGAATGACCAACCTAGGAAAATTCTTTTGGAAATGTATTCAACCTAACCGATGATGGTTAGGTGACCAACGTCAGTTGAGATATAACCGATGTCGGTCAAGATGGTAATTTCTAGGTTGGCCAAAAATATTCTGATTGTTGCTAGTTTTGGCGTGGCCTCCAATATTCATCTAAGTCTTTAGTAATAGATCACGAAAAGATGAGTAAGAGTCCTTTTAGGTTTATTAATAGGAGTTAAGTCTAGGTTTATACTAAGTACTAGTTGGTTAGGATACACTTAGACTTGGTCTTAGGTCATTAATGAGGTTTGAGTGGGTCATTTGAGTCAGGTGGCTAAGTGATGTGGCTGGGTGAGGTGGTTAAGTGACGATATTGATTAATTTTATCAAGATAATTTATTTAATTAACATGTTCACTAGGGGATATGAATGGGTAGGATATGGTTAATTTAATTGACAGAGTTTTAACTGAATTATGACCCAATTTTGGTTTCTACATTGAAATCTAAAATCCAACATCTTAAGAACGCTTCTTAGGCTCATGTTTGTTCTCTTTATACATCTTATCTTCATTCTATGGATTCTATATGTACACATATTAGTGAACCTAAAATATTACCACATCCCTGCACCTCTCACGTTTACAATCAATGCTAAGAAAAATATATTCTTCCAAAACTCATAACTCATCAATTAATTAGCTTACCATCTACTACTTTCTACCCTCCTTATCGGCTTGCAAGATATCAAGGTCTTCCATATTGTAACTATCATCAAATCAATGGACATAATGACAATGATTTCTATGCTTTACAACTAAGAATAAATCATATTAAGCATCAAAAGTTCATCTCATTCACCACACAACATTCTGTCACATCATCCTCTCCACTTGTTACCTCACAATGGGTTCCCAAATCTCATTCATCTAATGAACATCATACCATCATTTATAAGGAAATTCAAGAGATGCCTAAGTAACCATCTCTCAAAATCAATACAAAACCTCCTCTCAATTCATCTATGACATCACCAAGTGAACCTAAGAAACCTCCTCTAAAAATAAGTTCAACATCTTCTCTTACTGAGTCTACTATAACGTTACCCAATAATTCATGATTTCAAAAACCAATAATTTTTTATCAAAGAAACTTCTCCTTCTACTGATGGATAGGAAACAATTCAAACTTTGCGACCATCGCATGGTTCTACTATTGCTTCTGCTGACCATTGTGTTGGCCCTCTCTCTTATCATGACACATAAAATGCTCTCCCATGATGACAAGGTATATCTCATGTCACTTCATAAATATCAAATCATTGACACACTTGGGGGGAATCATGCTTACTTCCCCCTCCTAGCATCAATTTCTCACCATTTCTAATCATACACTCCATGTTTCATGTTTCATCTCTATGAGAATCATTACACACAACATGCAAATCTTGATACATTAGTATCATCATTACTTGATGATGCACTCTTGTGATATGGTTCACACTTAACTATTGAGGGAATCCTATACAGATGAACCTCACACACTACACACTATGCACTACACTACACTAACACATTACACATTACACACTTCATATTTCACGCATTCATTTCTTCTTACACAAAATCTACTCTACACATTCATGAAAATATTACTGACATCTAATTCTACACTACGCGGTCATTACCTTATGATGCAATTTAGTTCCATGGTATATAATCGAATGTTGAGTGTCTACATCTCAAATGGACCTCATCACACCCGTGCATTTAATCAATCCCTCATTCACTCACATTTTTACAATCTACACTTTTTGCTTTGACAATCACATTATCTTTGTGTACATAATTCAAACCATTTCCCGATGATGCACTCTCATTTACTATTCATTCTCAACTACTGAGGGTGCATAAATAAATGAACCTCATATCATACATACACATCCACTCGGAGGGTACACTACTCCTATCATTCAATCTACATTCCATTCTGTCTCATCCATAATATACTACATATCTTAGTTGCATTTAATCTTACTTATGCTTTTACATGCTCACTTTATCACACATGATAGATAAATATCTTGTACGTCATTATCTTTGTTATACACAAATTCTTGTTCACTTACCTTTCTACTTATGATTACAGATTCTATAGATTCATACACGTAGGATGGATGATTAGCAAAATACATATTACCAATCCCATAATGTCTCATGGGGGCATCCACTTTTGTACATTACAAATGCTATTGTTTCATAGCACACTACCATATCAGATTATACATGTTTTGACATACTTTTTATCTCTCTAACATGGTGATTCATGTGCAACATTTGTTTTACAAGATTATTTTCCACCATGGTTTTCGATTACATTACTTGTTCTTTCTTGTCATTATTTGCTACTATTTGTGGGCTTTTCCCTTTGTCTTTTGTTCACACTACTTGCTTTTAGATTCATCAACCTTGATTTTCTTGTGACATTGTGAGTGGTGTCCCATGTTTGCAACCCGCTTTTCATGGTCTACATTTTCTTCTTATGTGTTTACATTATCTTCTTGCATCTTATCTTACACATTGTCATCTTAACTTACATTTTGTCTTATACATGCATGTTTGAATTTGTTTGTACTAACAATTGTCTCCCATTCACTTTGTTTACGTGTTCCTTGGTTTATACCAAGAAAATTTCCTTCCCCTGCAGGGAACAATTTCAGCACAATGGTCGGTCCTCCTTTGGGATGCATACACCTTTAGCGACATCACATGCACCCCAAATGAGGGGGGCACCATTTAGGTGAATCAATTGAACCCCATACAGTTTTATACAGTCATCAAACAATGCAAAAAAATACTAGTACAACACAGTCATTAGTATCAGACAGGGCTCATAATTAGACTTAGGTCTTTAGCAAAGCACATACACTAGTGTACAAATCAAGATAATAGCTCCTGGGTGCCCCTGACAGTTCCTAGATGCCTGTGACTAGGGGGAAGTTACACAACATTTGATAGTTCATCATAGTATACAAAAATCCACACAAAATATTTACAGGGCACACATTCTTTAGTGTTTCAACATGCATGCACTGCACATTTTCGTGTTAGATGAAATTATTCTAATTTTACACACCAACTACAGTGGTTTTCTACATTGCGGGAAGCAGTTAAAGTTTGGAGGATAACACCATAATTTTATCCCTACACTTATTCCATATCATTGGTGTGAGATCGCCCCAAAAACTCATAGTTGACATAAGTGGCGTGTTATTTCCCAAAAAAATTGTTCATCTACAATATATAAAAGATCCTTTCTACACTTTTTCCTCATCATGAATCAGGTGCACATGTTCCTTTTTCACATTTTTCATTTTACATACTTCTTTGCATGATTTTTACACATATGCAAGTGTATTTGACTACTTTTTTGTTCTTCTCTTTTGTAGGTCCATCCATATGAGAAGCGGTAGTCAACATCATTCATCACCATCCTACATCAACAAAAACATGAACAACATAAAAAAAAAGCATCAAAATAAAAAATAAGAACATTGGCGACATCTACAACATGCGTTTCTACCCTAGGATAATTATATCATCACTTTTTGCACTTTCCCATCTTTAGTCTCCACACTCCACTTTTTTATCACTCCACAATTTTCCTTGTCTCTTGGCATGCTTCTCGCCATCGACCTACATGGTTATCAGGTACATATCTCTATCTACTTTATGTTATTGAGATTTCACTCAATAACATAAAGTGGGGGAAAATGTAGAAAAAAATCATGTACTTTGGGTGATTATCTAGTCCTTATTACAAACTACTATTCATATGATTCATAAGTAAGACAAGTACTAATTAACCCACGTATTTGGCCACCTTTCTTTCTTTCTATTACCACTTTTGGTCTTGCACCCTTACTTTCTCAGTATTCCTTTTAATACTTCAACATTTATCATCTTGGACAAAAAAGCCCAGCCACAACGCTAGTGCCAGGCACCCTCATTTCCTTTGGGTGCCCCTGACCTTAGTATGGTTTTTTCACATATTTTGGGTTCCTTCTATCCATTTCAGCATCTTATATTTTTATTAGTTGGCCTTTTTAGGGTTAATTAAGGAATTCAAACAAGGGAATCATATAAATATAAAGTTATGTGATCATAATAAAGGACCAAACACTATCACATCTATCTAGCACCATTTAAGGGACACAAGGGTTGCTTACTCTATATACACACTTCATAGGAGGGAAGTTCATTCTATTCCATGCATACATCTATTTACATCTAGCTTACTTTCTCGCTATCAAGTGTGACATGCACAAGGGCCACCTAGGGTATAATTCCACACACACACATAACTCCATTAGGTATGAGATGTAGTGTAATGCTTAGTCATAAGATCACCATTATGAAAACCGAGGACAGTATGAACCCTCATTCTACATCTTTCTTTTTAAAGATTTGATGTCTATTTGAGGGTTTTGCAGGTCATTATTTCATTGCAGGTTTTTAGTGATTTTGTCAACCATTGTATGACCTCATAGTGACCAAAGGTGAAAAACAACGAATACATCACGACCACTCAAAGGAGGTTTCCTGAGTATTTCGGTAGACATAGGCACCCAAAAATAGGCCTAGGACATCCACAAGTGCCCTAATCCCTCTCCAATTTCCTCAGTCCAAGAAGATTGTCATCTCGTACAATTTCATGAGGTTTTGTGTGATTCTCCTCCCTCTTTGTTCATCTAGTTAGCTCTTCGGCATAGTCCATGATTAATTATGAAACAACTAAGCCATATTACCTCTTCTATGCACTTAGGGTTTCATACTTTCTTATTTAGCTTACTTATCTTAATTTATGTACTTTATTATTTATTCATTTTGTTGTAGCATTTTCTCATTCAATTTAAGTTAATGAGCTAGCTACTAAAGAAAGTACACAACTCAAAAATGCTAGAGGGTTTATGTTACCTTAGATGTGATGTGATGGATATGGGTGATGAAATGATTGATCCTTGCCACTACAAGTTGATGACTTGTAACTCAAAGATACTAAAGAAAAATATTTAGATAAGATATGTGGAGTTTTCCCGTAAAAGAGGATCCAAGAGGATCCAAGAAGTGTTAACTTCCTTGGTGGATGTCAACCATTGTTTTAAAGAAAAAGTAATATAAAGGATTGATAATCAAATTACATGTAAAAACAATAGCATAAATGAATTTGAAAAAAAGTAATATTTGATCTAAAATATGATTAGATTGAGATAACTGTAAATTAAAGGTTACATTGTCTAGGTTGACAACGACTTTGATTGTGTAGAGGTAAGTTGATGGAAATCTGGGAGGATTAATATGGAATGTGAACTAAACATGTAGATTTGCAAGGGTCTAGATGTAAGATGGAAGGTGAAAAATGCATGTGGGTACTGTGAATCACCCAGAGAAGAGAATTGGAGGCAGAAATCTCTAAAGCTAGTAGTAAGGAAAAGGTGGATTGGGAATCGAGACCCTAGTCGATGGCTACTAGGGTGCAGGTAGATTGGTTTGAGATAACATGAAAGTATGATGATGGCTTTGATATATTGGAACAAAGATAGAACATAGGAAGCGGTTGAGGAAGGCTTTGAAGATGGAAAACATAGTTATAAAAAGCCAAGTTGATGGTGACTCAAGTTGAGCGATGACGACTGTAGCAGTGTAAGGTAAAGATAAAGGTATATTGACTGAAAAGGTAACTTGTAAATAGAAACACTGATAGAACAACCTAATAATGGAGTCTCGAGTGCTACTACACCTGCAATGTTAGATTTAACAAGATAATAGAAGAAACAAGACAAGTTAACAAAAAAATCAATGTAAACCTACCGATGTTATGCAGATGATCAAGACAAGCTTCCAAGGGCTACAAGAAGGATTTATTAGATTCTTTGGTTTGAAGAAGGATTCATAGAGTGGAAGAAGATTAGAAAGAAGTTATGTCTCTATGTTTTCCGTGTTATGTGTTCTTCTTGGCCATGTTTTGGGAAAGGAATGAACTTGGTTTTATAGGGTTGATGATGACCAGTCTGGGTCACTTCTAACTATGGGGAAAGTTTCCCAAAGGGAGGGGAGTTTTGTGATTTTGATCCGGATTTGGGATTTTGATGAGTATTAAAGTTTCTTTAAAGAAAACAGGTGGGAAGGGATGTGATAAGGATGAGTTGGGGAATAAATATAGGTTAGGAAAAACATAGAAAAACATGGGGATATATATTTAGAATGAAAGAATCCTAAATAGAAGGTTTGATTAGGGCATGTAGATATGGATACCAATTAATTAATGTGAATTAATAAATATTAAATTGTAAATTAATTAATTAATGGGGATTAATTAATTAATGTTGATTGATGAGGATTAAATAGTGATAGGATAAATGAGAATTTAATTTAATAAAGGGGAGAATTAAATAAATATGCAAACACGAGTGACTAAGGGTATATATACCAAATTTAGGTGCCTATATTTTCCCCATTTTTGTTAAGTGGTTTGAGCTAGCAAGCCATGAGATAAAAATAATGAGAGTCAGATAAGGATTGAAAAAAAGGATTGATGATAATCTCCCCCGTCAAACAGGGGATCGATGATGTCAAGGGAAATCAATGATGTGTTTAAAAAAGGTGGATGATGAAGGGAGGGTGGGGAAGAAAAGATGGGTGAAAGCATCACCAAGGAAAAATGCCCCAGGCAAAAAGGATCACAATATTAATGAAAACTATGGTGGTGACTCCAATATCACATCGGTAGAAGATGGTTGCGGTCTCAATGGAGACGAGCTACAACATTCTATGGACCATTGAGTGGGTGAATTATGGATGCAAGATGGGATGACCAATGGGTCATAGGAAAGTCATCAAAATATGTAAAACTATATGCAAGAATGTACGCAAAATCCTTTGTACATGAGGAATAGAGTGAATAGGTATACATCCATAAAGGATGAGGATGAAAATCTTATGGTGCCCTAACATAGGACATGAAAATTGGATGAGAAGGAAAAATGAAAAATATGGTGGTGAAATAATATGCTCCAAATGGAGGGGAGAATTATGGTCACGAGGTGGAATTTGTGCACAAATTAGATAGGATTGTAACACAAAATGCCTTAGAGGGAAAAAGTATGGCCCAATAGGAATTTGAAATTATAAATAAATTATTGGAATGTAGAATTAAAATGCTGAGAGGAAAGATGAATATGGCCACAGATATGGACTTTGAGAGTAGATTGGATGGGATTAGATGTTAAATTAAATATCTGGAGACAATATGAATATGGCCACAAATGTGGACTTCGAGAGAAAATGAGGATAGATAGATGAAATTAATGGTGCCCCAACAAAGGAAAAAAATATAGCCTAGAAAGGTGAGATAACAAAATGTGTGATATAGTGCCTATTATTCAAAATGACCCCCCTACTTATTTTGGCTAACTTGC
Source organism: Taxus chinensis (assembly GCA_019776745.2). Taxonomy (NCBI): domain Eukaryota; kingdom Viridiplantae; phylum Streptophyta; class Pinopsida; order Cupressales; family Taxaceae; genus Taxus; species Taxus chinensis. The sequence goes on from CM034151.1 coordinate 302,033,492, forward strand.
CTTCATTTTTCCTTCCTTGTTCTTCAATATTAAATTTTACACATTCCAAGGACTCAAAATTATCTAGAAATGGCTTCATTAGATAAAGAATTTTCTCACCTTTCCAGAAAGGTAAAAATTTCCTTCTAACTCCTTGTACTTTTAAAGTTATGGCTCAGGGAGTTTTTTGGGGAAAATTTCCCTAGACAGGCTAAACCAATGAGAATGCGGACATAGGCGGCAAGGGTCGGGACGGTGGAACAAAGTTGAAGAAATTGCCAAAGAGTTGGTGGAGGGTGAAAGGGAAAAAACCAACCCACTGGCCCACCAAGGAGAAGGGAAGGAAATTTGTAAAGGCCCACGGCTAATGTGGAAGCAACACGTGTCCCCGTGGTGGCAGAAGTCGGGGCCGCGGAGGAATTTTGGGTTTTTTGCCAAAATTTCAAAAGGGGAAAAAGGGAAAAAATATCCCACAGGCCCACTGAGGAGAAGGAGAATGGTTGGTGGGGTGTGGGGGGAGAAAGGAAATTTGAGCCCACAGATGAATAAGGGGCCGACACATGGTAGTAACAAAGCGGGGCACGGGGGTGTTTGGGGAATTTTTCCCAAAATTAAATCAAAGGAGAAAAAGGTAGGTTTATTCCACAATCCCATCAGTGAATTAGAGGTTAACACATGTCCCAGAGTGGTGGAGGCATGTAGGCTTTTGGGAAAAAAATTCAAAAGGGAAAATTTTAAAGTTTGACCCCGCCAACCTAATTTTGACTCTATTTTGGCCATTTTTTGCCCTAAATCTTTAGAGGGCCATAAATTTTGATCCAAAGCTCAGTTTTTCATGTTCTTTATATCATTGGAAATTTGGTGAAATTATCTACATGTTGGAGGGTTCAATTTTGAATTTTGATGGATATTTATGGGATAAAAATGAGAAAACATCTTTGGCACGTAAAAAATACAGAAATGACATTCAACCACCAAAATAATGAAGTATGGGTCATTTTTTAGATCTGCAGAGCAATGTACTTTTGTGTATGGGTTTTTCCATGAAGCCCATCACCTTATAAGTGAAATTAAAGGGATTTGATTGGTATTTTAACTCATAAATCATTTTACCCATGTTTTTGCTTTCTCTTCTTCTGCTTGGCCATTAAAAGCCAGATTTGGCTCATTTGTAAAAGGTTGGATGTTCTTGCTTTTACAAGCCCTTCTTTCTTCCTTAGCAGGTGGATTTGAAGGAGTTTCAAACCTCCCATGGAGATTGTAACATGTTTTTTGCATATTTTCTATTGCAATGTATTGTATCAAATCTAGGCATGATAATGTGTGTTTTGTGATCAATTTTCAATCCTCTCATGCAGTTATTATTATCTTCTGGCCCTTCATAGAATTCTTGTAATTTGTGCATGTTTTAGTGCCTCATCCTTCATGATCTATGCAATTTTTTTTACAAAACAAGGAGTTCATAACTCTTTTGGTGTATCACCTCTTTGTTTTTGCTTAGTTTTGTCTCCATTTCGATGTTTTTCTCAACCCTGTCTCCTTGGTAATTTTAGAGTAGGAATTTTGAACGAGAACCTATGTAAAATTACATGCATACACCTAAATAGAGGAGAGGAACCAGCCTTCTTTGGAGATATTTCCCCATTTTCAAAGGTCCCACACTTTGGGAAAGCTCAAAGTTGTGCATTCACACCAAATGACATTTCCTTAGAAAAGCAGATCCATAGGTCATTTTGGGGGTGCTGTGAATTTCCACTAATAGTGCCTTGAGAGGGAACACAAATATGGCCACAAAAGTGGACTTAGGATGAGATAAATTGGATAATATTTGTTGAAAAATATGGATAAGATTTTATGAAATGTAAAATTGGATCCAGATGAGATAAGAGATAGATGTGACTTAACAAAGGAAATCTATGGGTATGAATGACACTATGTGATATTAAGGATCATGCGAGGAAACAATTCCTCTAATTGAATTAGAGGTAAATAAGAAAAGGATCTAGGTAACGCAGAGCACATGCGACCAAAACAAGATGTTATCATATAACCAACGATAGTTAGTCATATCAAAAATCATGAAGAGACAAGGATGGAATGAACTTGTACACCTAGTGTCGACCCAATAAAGGGTTTTGAGATGTAACTTGTATGTGGGGAGAGGGTTCTCCAAAAGTGGTGTTCCCTAAGACTATGCCCCAAATATGGGAAGGGGAAAGAGCAAACTGATCAATATGGGAAGTCTGCTAGAAAAAATATGATGAATGCTGGAAGATTTCTTAAGATTCTAATAAAATGGAGGACTGATCAATGAGGGAAGCCTTCAAATTCCATAAGGAGTAGCCATCCTTCGAGGTTATGGTCTAATTTATATAATATATAGATGGAAAGAATATTATATGATAGATGTCCTTCAAGGGATAAATATATTCACTTTGACTTTGATTTTGATCTCATGATTTTATTTTTCTTTTTTTTGCATGAACGACTGTCCTTCGAGGGATCATTCTATTTTTGATATCTTTTATTTTGATAACAACATCCATGAATTTTGAATTTTTCATGGGGAGAGCCAGGACTAGCTAAGTGGACCACTTAGGAGGGGATAAAGAGTGTATAAGAAACACCCCTGGATCCTTTGCATGGTTCTAATAGGTGAATAAAGGGGTTATGGATGTAATAATTGTGGAGTTCTCACCAAAAGGGAAGAACCTATCCATAAGTAAAATGCCATGGGAAGAGTCATGGTGCCCATATTTAAGGTCATATCCAAGAAAGTGATGGAAGACCACATAATTTCAAATACTTACAATGAAAGATGGAAGAGTATAATGATGGAGGGATGATCTCATAATATGACTAAGAGCTCACTATAAGACATGCTAACAGTAGGATGGTTGCAAATGTAATGCGTTAACATGTTACACTTTTAGTCTAGCACCAAGGGAGGTAAAACTTTCCATGTAACGTCCTAATTAAAAGTCACGTTCTAGAAAATATGATAGCTTGATAGGATGGTATACGATGAGATATATGACAAAAGATAAAATTATGCGCTACCCTTAAGGAAGTGAAAATATGTGTCCCTAATGAGACGAGTAGATGGTCCCCCTCAGAAGGGAAAAATATGTCCACAAATATGGATTTGGGATAAGGTGAAAGATTGGATAAGACATTGTGAGATAGATAATATGGAAACTATGCACTACCTTTCAAAAGTGAGGAAGTGAGACAAAAAAATGTGTCCCAGTGATATGAAAATGGCCACAAGAGTGTGCTTATGATGAAGGTAAAATGTTTCTCAATAGAGAGATAATTATGGCCAAAATGGTGGACTTTGGGATGAATGGTACCCCAAGAGAATGCCAAATATAGCCACAAAGGTGGAATTTGATGAAATGAAATGGTCCTAAACAAAAGGAAAAATATGGCCACAATGGTGGAATTTGAGATGAAAAGATGAGATGGTTCCCTGAGAGAGGGAAAAGTATGGCCACAAGAGTGGAATTTAAGATGAAAAATAAGAAATTAATGGTGCCTCAAAGGAGGAACAAATATGGCCACAAAAATGGACTTTGATAAAAAAATATGAAAATATGGTGCCCAAAAAAGAGCTCGAGTATGGCCACAATGGTGGAATTTGAAATGAAAAATATGGAAATAGATGGTGCCCCTAAAAGAGGCACAAATATGGCCACAAAGGTGGACTTTGATGAAAATAAATGGTCCCTCAAGGGAAAGATGAGTATGGCCACAAAGCTGGGATTAAAATGAGATGAATATTTAGACAAGATCAATGGGGATTTAAGATTGAATGAGGTGGATTGGATGAGATTAAATAAGGTGATGTCAAAAGTGAAGACCCCCAACATCAAGGGAGTTTTTATGGATGGATAAAAGATGAATTTATGTGGATAAGATATGTGGATGAGAGGATTGAAAATGAAGGGAAGGTGATCCCCCAGAAGAAGAGACTATGTCACATTGGGTGATTTGATCCTGAGTATACCGAAGGGAATTAGATGGGATTGTTTATTATAAATTTATATTTGGATTGGATAGATGGTTGGGGACCATAGGGATGATTGGAAAGGCAAACAATATCGATGTATAATGGAATACCTTCCTTAGGAGGAATTTCATGTGTAGGAGAGATGCTAAGGGATGATGTAGATGAAGGAATCTTAGAAAACCTGATGGATGGGATATAGATTGGATTGGTTGTAGATAGATAAGGATGTTCCCCCTCAATGAGGAAATCATTTTTATCAATAAGGTTATGGACAATTATCTGAAAGGATGTACAATGCTCAATGTCATGTCCTGGAGTATGATGATAAGAAAAAATGCAATTGGGATCAAATCGTAATGATTTCTTGCTATGTGGAGTAAAGGATTTGATAGGAGGAAGCTTGATGAAAAATATTTGAGTTAAATGTCGAAGGATATCTGTGTAGGACCCAATCAAAGTATCATGGGGAAGGTAACTCTTGTGGGTTTTGATAGGATAATTTGGATTGGATTTAGGGGAAGTAGTTGACTTAGATTAGATGGGTATATTAGGTGTCTTGAAAGATGAATACATTTTGAGAGGATGGTTGGATTTGGGTTTATTATGTCTTAGATGGAGGTACTATACCTAAAATAGATTTTTTAATATTGGATTTGACATTAATTCTTATGAAGCACATGAAAATACCACGAGTCTTAGATTTTCGAGAAGATTCACCCTCGGAGGACAATAATATCAACTAGAGGATTCGAAGGTGTAAGTGTAGGTTTTGGATTGGTTGTACAAACAATTGATTTTATTGAAACCCCCTTATGGTTGTTGTTATCCAAAATTCACCCCCAGGGTAATTTTGATGCATCAGTCCCGAGCAAGTAGATTGATTCAAGGCCCAAAATCATGTTTTTTGGGGTCCCTCGGCTTCTCTCTAACTCTCCCTACAAGAAGGGGTCCCAAAGGTTGAGAAAATGGAAGGATGCAAAAAATAAGGTTGCAAGACTGTGTTAAGGCATTTCGGGTCTGAAGGGCTTGGTTCGTACCAGTTCGGGTTGAACTGAGGTTCGTCGTACCAAGCTTGGGGCCAAAAAAACAAGAAAAACGGCTAAGTCCCAGTCCAGGCGGTCTGCGGGACAGTTGGGACGTCGGGGCACGAATAGATGCTAGGCGGTCTATGGGATAGTTGGGATGGGACGCACGGGAGAAAAGGTGAATCGGCCGAAAGAGGGAAAAAAATTCCCAAGTATTTGTTTCAGTTGGGACACCTGAGACAAAAGTACGTGCGGGACGAGAAAATCCGAAAGGGCTGAGAGCGAATGGAATCTTGCCACGTGTCTTCACCGCAAATAGGAACAAGGAGGCCCGAATCAGGCAGTTCAGAGATATTTGTCCCAGGAAATTTGGGGCAGCTGGGTTGAAAGGACACGAGGGACGTGAAGAGCCGAAAGAGCCACCAACGAATCAAATTTCACCACAGTCTTAGGAAAATTTTGAAATCCAAAGGCAAGAACAAAAGAGAAATTAAGGAAGAAGATTCAGAAAATGAACCCTCCGACACGTGGTAGGGATGATCCGTTTTAATTTTTTCCCTAAATCAGATCAACTTTCGATCCAGAGGATCTTTATATCGATGGAAATCTGGTGAAATTCTCTAAGATTCTAGGGTAGATTTTTTGGATTGGTAATTGACGTTTCAACAACCAACTTTAATGCAAAACAGTTCGCCGCTCTTGCCATTCACCCACCGCCATAATTTTAAATGCGACCTAGAGGGATTCTTCCTATATATTGTGCTTCTTCCTAATCAAACATTCTTGTTTTTCCCCTCCCTTCCTCTTTGGCCGAATTTGTGGAGTTCAAACCTCCCATTTAAAACTGTAATGTTGCCTCTTCTTGTATTGGTGGAGGATTCTTAACCCTCTCTGTGTTCATTTGCATTCTCTTTCATGAATTATCTTAATCTTGCATCACATTTGTGTCTGTGTTTATTGGCAAGATGTGTTTGCACAAATGGAGGAGATTAGACTTAGAGTGAACCCTCTGCATTTTTTGTGTGGAATAGAACCAACCTTCTCTAGAGCTCATAGATGTGGATACTGGATGCTAGTTGATGTTGAAGGGTTAAGTGGGTAGGATGAATTAAGATGTGATACAAATAGGTATGGTTGGTGGTAGTGGCCATAGGCCATTGGTAAAGATGTAGGTAAATGTGATGAAAACACCAAGGTAGATGTAAGTGAGATTGTCGATGTAATTTGAATAAAAAGGGATGTAAGTGAGGTAGTGATGGATGTGTTTTGTGTAGATTTAGGTGTAGTCAAATTCGGTTTGGTTGTGGTAAAGGTAGCAATTGATGTAGATGTGGAATAGATGGTAGAGGTTAATCTGATATGTGTGATGATCATGGACATGGTTTATATAGAGGTAGGGTAGGTATTAATGGAGTCATGGGTATAATGTCTGCAATAGGGGTAGATGACGAGGTAGATGAGATAGGTAAGGATGAAGGTGTTTGATGTATCATATTGATTGAATGTATAGTATGTAAAAGGTAAATATGGATTTGTCGATTATGGATTTGGGAAGGGTTATTTGAAGATACCTAAAGGTGGAGATTGAATTGGTTGTGGGATTGTGTAATGTTGGGAAGTAGGGACGTAGTAGGATGGTTGAATATGTTGAGACATGTATGGAGTAAAAACGTCAAAAGATGGATATTTTTGAATAAGCATGGGAGACATCGAATGGATACCATTTATATAACATGATGAGGGTGAAGTAAAATTTAATAGTTGACATGATCGATAGATGACTCTATGGTGAAATTATTCATAGAGGGGGCTAGAAGGAGAAAAACATGAGATATCAATCGTGGTAGGTGTTTATGTAGTAGTAGTGATGGATGTGACTGGTATGGGTGCATGTGTAGGATAAGTGTCAGATAGGTTTGGCTATTCAATATAAGGGGTGGATGAATAGGTATGTAAGGCATCTTGGTGTGTTAAAGTCAAAGGGGATGTTAGATAGGTTGTTTGGGTTTGGTTTGAAATATTTAATTGTTGAGGCACATATGAAGTGTGAATGTGGATGGATTTGGGTGATTGGATGGGTATTCCATTGGTGATATTGATTAAAGTAGGGATAGTGTTCACATGAGAAAATGTAGGTGGAATAGAATCCTCTAATTGAGTGCATGGATAGGATTAAGAGATTGTAGGGGGTATACGAAGTAGAAAGTCATAGATGGGGCTAGAGGGAGGCCTCAGAGGCCTCTAGAGGATCCGGAGATGGTGGTGTGGTTGGCCATGGGGATATAAACTGAGGGGAAACAGGTGAATCCATTTTAAAAGGGGGGTCTATTTGAATAATATGGTCTATACAGGGTTGAGAAATCCAATGTGGAATCTCAATATTACTAGATGAAGTGGTAACATCATTATATATATCACATTGTTACATGGTTTAATTTTGAAGAAATGAAATAATACCAGGTGTGAAGTAAGGAGTTTTTTTTTATGAAATGTATTAACAAATCAAGTAGCACAATTTTCATTATTTTCATTTAAGAAAGTGTGAAAAATAAAAAGTGGAATGGATAATGGGGTACCTAGGATAAGGCAGCTTAGATGTGGTTTTAGGATTATTTTGGCTAGGGAAGTCTTAAATGAATTCCTGTTGGGTGATGAAATCCCAATTAGTCAACCAGGTAGGGGGATGTTTTGATGTGTTGATTTGATGTGTGAGTTTTAGGTTGTGTGTGATAAAGTGTGAGATGCAAAAGGTTAAACCCCTATTTAAGCTATGTGGGCAAGTGAGATGTAAAAAAAAGGTTCTTTTTAAACCAAATTGAAATGTGATTTTTTGATGAGGACACACACATGAATAGGAAGTACGATGCAAAAAAGAGAAAATAAAGAAAAAGAGTAAATCATGGACATAGATTTTCCTTTTTATCTACACTTTTTAGCGATGGGTGATTGAGGACACGAACCCAACACGAGTAAGCAATAAAGTAGATCCTCACATTACAATGTTAATGGAAGATAGAAAAAACAAAGATAAAAGAAATGGATGTAAGAGACCACCTAAAGGGTGGTCCCACCGGGCATGCCAAGAATGTTGTAGTATTTTATCATTCGATTCAAGTTAATGAGATAACTACTAAATAAAGTAAAAAACTCAGAAATGTTGGAGGGTTTATGTTACCTCAAATGGGATGTGATGGATACGGGTGCTGAAGTGACTGATCCTTGCTTCTAAAATATGATGATCTGCAACTCAAATATACTAAAGAAAAATTATTAGATAATATATTCAGGGGTTTCTTGTCAAAGAGGATCTAATAAGTGTTAACTTCCTTTGTGGATGTTAACCCCCAATTTTAAAAAAAAGTGATATAAAGGATTTATAATCAAATTACATGTTGAAATACTAGTGGAACTGACTCTTAAAATAAGTATGATCCAATCTAAAAGATGATTATATTGAGATAAATGAAAATTAAAGGTTACCTGGTTTGGGTTGATGGTGAATCAAACTATGTGGAGGTACGTCGATGGTGACCTGGTAGAATGGATCTAGACTATAAACTAAATATACATAACTGCAAGGGTCTGGATCTAAGTTGGAAGGTGAAATTCATGTGGGTGTTATGAATAACATGGATACGGGAAATGAAGGAAGAAAGATCCAGAAGCTAGCAGTAAGAAAAGGGTGGATTGGGAATCAAGACACTAGTTAACAACTACTTAGGTGTAGGTAGACTGGTTTGAGATAATAGGAAATTAGGATGATGGCTCTGATAGACTTGAACAAAGATAGAACACAGGATGAGGTTGGGTAAGGCTCCAGAGATGGAAAACACAGTTACAGAGAGCTGTGTCGATGGTGACTCAAGCTGAGAGATGACGATTATAGTAGAATAAGGAAAGGTAAAATGTAAATTGACTGAAAAGGAAACCTGTAAATAGAAACACTGATAGAAAAACCTAATAATGGAGTCTTGAGTGCTGCTGGACTTGCAATGTTGGATTTAACAAGATAATAGAATAAACAAGATAAGATAGCAAAAAAATTAATGTAAACGTTCCGATGTTATGCAAATGATAAGGACAAGCTTCCAAGGGATGCAAGAAGGATTTTTGAGATGCTTTGGTTTGAAGAAGGATTCGTAGAGTGGAAGAAGATCAGAAATAAGTCTTGTCTTTGTGTTTTCGATGTTGTGTGTTCTTCTTAGTCGTGTTTTGGGAAAGGAATGAACTTGGTTTTATAGGGTCGATGGTGACCAGGATGGGTCACCGCCGACTATAGGGAAAGTTTCCCAAAGGGAGTGGAGTTTTGTGATTTTGATCCGGATTTGGGATTTTGACAAGTAGAAAAGCTTATTTAAAGAAAACATGCGAGAAGGGATGTGATAAGAATGATTTAGGTAATAAATATAGGTTAGGAAAAGCATTAATAGGTCCTAATCAAATAATACTATTCATATTCTTCTTATGGGAGAAAATTATTAATTAATCATTATATTTGGACTCTTCGTTTCCTTTCTAGCATCCCTCCGGGGCTTACAGACCTCACTGCCTAGTATTATTCTTCATACTTCACCTTTTCTATCTCTGGACATTAGCACCCATCCAAGATGTTAGTGCCCAAGTGCCCTCATCCCCTCTGGGTGTTCTAGACCTCTTTTCAGTTTTCTCACTCCTTTTTGGGTCTTTTCTAGCTGTTGGGCATCCTTGTATCTTAGGGGTCTGATTTTTAGTGATTAATTATGAAATTTGAACAAGAGAAGCATATAAATATAAAGTCATATGACCAAATTAAAGAACCAATCTCTAAGCATCTATGCTATCACCTAAGGTTACATCTCACAAGTGTTCAAGAGCATCTTTACATACATCTAACACCATCACAAGAGACAAGGGCTAGTTTTTTGCATCACACGCATAGGAGGGAAGTTCATTTTATTCCATGCACACATCTATTACATATTTTTACATTTATCTAATTTTCTTGCTATTGAGTGCAACACGCACAAGAGACACCTAGGGCATGATTTTTCACACACATACACACACATAGAACTACATTGGGTCTGATATGTAGTGCAATGCTCAGTTGTAAGATCACTTGTGTGACAACGGAGGATAGTTTGAACCCTCATTTTGTGATGAAACATCTATCTTAGCTTCTTTTCATGAACATATTATGTTATTTCTCCATAAATCCACATGCCATAAGGAGCATGTTTCTTAATTTAGCTAGCTTCATGATATTTCTCTGTTATTAATGAAATTTTATCTTCTGTGATATATAATTTCTGATCAAATTCATATACCTTGACATATCTGCTTTAAAGAATTCTTAAATGGATCTAAACACTATTATTACCCTTATGTAACATGCATGCAACCTTGAATGACCATACAACACCATTACCTACCCTATTTAGACTATAGATCATAATTGCCTCTTAAGACCATATCATAGTAGTCACTAGGTATGTAGAGTTCTCCCATTAGGATTATATTGAAGTTGACATTTGAATTCACTTAGGATCACCTATGTCAGGGAAATGTAGGTATTTCCACCTTCCACTAAACATTCATCATGATTTAGCTTTATAGAAGTCCTTCTCTATGCTTGTTTAAGACTTCCCTCAAGTTCTCCTTATTTATCCTAAGACTTGTAGGCCCAATCTCATGTTTGAATTGTTTGAATAATATGAAAATGATCTAAAAGGAAAATATAATGATAAAAATACTCTTCTAAGAGTTATAGATCATAGATACATATCTAGTTAAGTCTCCTTTCTCCCAAAACATGGACAAAACCAAGTTGAACAATATTATGTAATCTAATCAAGACTAGTTTTTCAAAGCTATGAGTGAAATAAAAAAAGTTTCTGTTAGTGCAAAATCACAGCCCCCCAAATGGCCAAAGATGTGAAGTGGTTAAAATGGGGCATTCGGTGTGATTACATAACATTGGATCATCTCTCAAGATGTGGGACTTGCAAACCTGAGATGATCCTCTAGAGAAAGCCGGTTCTTGTTCCTAAACTACCTGCCACGAGCTACTCTAATGTAGCTAAAAAATAAACTAGCCTAATCTAACCATTCCAAGGAACCAGAGAGAAAGAGATGGTGAAAGAAAATCCTAGACTAAAGTGGTGATACACCGAGAAGGAAATGGGTGAGATGATCTATTGAGGAAGAATAAAATAGGGGAGAAAGGAAGATGGGAAGGTCAGACAGAAGTGACACAAACACATATCCTAATCCATGATCAAAACTCCATGAAACACAATAGCCCTGCACCAAGAAATGTGAAATACATGCATAGAAAATAGATTTGAAAGGGAGAGGCACTAAGAGACAACAAAACAATGCAAAGGGTTTAAGAAACACCAAAAAACATGTTTTATTGCTCTATATGGGTGCACAGACCATTACATTGTTTCTTAGAGGCACAAAAATGCTTTCTAGGTGTAGGAGAAGGTTTTCAACTCAAAATGGAGTCGGGAAACAAATTTGATAGAGTTTCCCTACACCTAGAATAATTTCTCTTTCTCAAATGAGAAGTGTTACAATATATAGAAAGAATAAGAGGGAGAAGAGGGAAAATTTGAATCCTATTTCAACTACCACGGGATATGCATTGAATCCTTCCTTAAAGAATCAACCACTATCAATCAATGCCTTTCTCAAATCCACCCCAAATCTATTGATTTTGGCTCCTTTTGTCTGTCTGGCGTATTGCAGAAGAACGGAAGATCGAATGAAATAAGATCTCGTAGTTGGAGAAATCAGGCTCTGTATTAATGCACTAGAAGATGTTTTCACATTTTTCACCCACCAACGCCTGCAAAAAATGATATATTATGTTTTTAAGGCATAGAGGGCATCGATACCTTTCTAAAAAATATTATCCCACCCAAATCTAAGTTCTCGGTCAAAATATATGGCCATTTGAATTTTTTGGGTCACGAGCATGTAATATTTAAATGTGTCTATCTATACTAGGTCCACGTGGCAGCTCTGCACTCATTTGAGATTTGAATCCTTCATTCTCTCTTGGAATAACACCTATGTGATACATGGTAGCATCCACAGGTTTCCTTATTTCCTTTGTATTCTTTGTGAGTATTTTCCATGGGTGGAGGCACTGTATCCGACCCAAGACACATGGAGGCTTTGCGCATGTTTAGAAACTTCCCCCAAACTTTACCTTTAGAGTAGCACGGATACAACATGTGGAGACCTCCATGGGCCTTTAGAATATGCACTATTTGGACACCTGGTGCCTTCCACCTACATTCATTACTTAGTCATTTTGGGCCCATTCTCCTTTTGACCTCTGTTGACCATTGGCTATGTGGAGGGCTGGCATAAGTTTGACTCTCCACCTTGGGCTCCCATTTTGGAATTGTGCTAAGCCGACACTTGGAACCTTCCGTCGAGTCGAAGAATTTTCAAGGGCCGGTGTAACTTTTGGAGCTTTGGATGTGTGGAGGCTTAACGCTTGTTTGATCCTACCCCTTTGGTTTTAACTTTTAGAGGTACGCCATTTGGACAGTTGTCATATTTCATTGTCTCCTCCATACTTAGTTGATTTCAGGGTCCATCTTGAACTATTTTAGAGCTTGAAGACTTTGAATCTTTTCCATTTCTTTTCCTTTGAGTCTTTGGTTCCTTTGACACCACTCGGCCTCCTACCCTGACCCTACTATTCCATTTATGAGCCCGCATGTAATTTTTTTGTTGGATTTGAGGCACGAATTCAATCGACTGAGCCGTTTCTTGAATTTCTTCTTACACGGGGTCATTTGATCTTTTACGGGCCCTGCCACTCCATTGTAAAGTCCCTTTGTAACCTTATTTTTTGTCTTGGAATGTGAGCTCATGGGTCTGAGTCATTTCCTTCATAATTTCCTTATGTGTAGGACTTGTCTTGACCAAATTTGTTGGGGGGAAATTTAGGATAACAATTTGACGACTCATGAGGACATCTGCCTGCTAGATAAAGATACAAGTAGCCTTGAAGTTTCCATTGGGCATGGAGTTATAATTAATGGCCTAGTACTAGCCCTTCCTTCAAAATGGAATCCCTGAATACCTACACTTTCTATGTTCTACCTGTCCCTGAGCCTGCTCGCATGTCTGCACTCTCAATTTTCATAAGAAAATCTTGAAATGGAGTTTCTGAGAGTAGAAAATTGTATTGACCTAGGGCTTTTATTTGTCCTTGAATTGACTAACTTAAAAACTATCTTTTGGTTGCTCTACATTTGTTTCATTTTTGGGAACTAGCAACTGCTACAGACAGCTATGGATCTTTTTGCCGTGAATACTGAAGAGCATGGCCTTGGTCTGTCCCGAGAATGGAATGTTACAATGTTTAACTGGGGCAAATTGAAATTCGTAATGACATAACCTTAGAGAAACAAAACACAACAATGCTATGTACAAAGAATCAAATCATACATGCCTCAAATGAGACATGCAGAGTTTACACAAGCACTTCTTCTGCTGAAAAAAAATTCTACTCCTACTCCTATACTAAATAGAAAGAAAGAAAAGTTTAAACAAATCCTGTTACAGGAAAGGAGAACTAGCTTCCCTTTCTCGAAAGGGGCAGCCATGAAAATGATTTGACATTGAATATGGCTGCTTGGATGAATAAAAAGCTGACTTTAAGCCTGTCCTCCACCCAAATCATCAAGGTGTTTACATTAACCAAAAATACCTCCTTAAGCTAATTGGCATTGGACTCCTAGAGGTGTTGATGATGACCCTTGGTACTTTTATGCTCATCCTCATGCCCTGAAGTAGGCATGAATGGTTTTGGCTTCTCCCTTGGCTCTAATAAAGCCAAATATCTGATTGGGCAAGGTATGGTCCTTTGAATCTTCCCATGGTTCTGAACTCTAACTCCAAGAATGGAGCCTTCTTGCTAAACCTCATGGATGGATGGTGTGGGAGGAATGATAACCTCATACTCTCTCTTCCTCTACAGTAGGTGTGACTTTTGGAAAATTGAAATCTTCCAACTTTGATTTAGGAGGCATGTTGCAAACTACAGGTTGTGCTTGCACACTCTCTTCCATGGTAGAAGGCTCTTGTGATTGAAGAATGAATGATGGGGGAGAAAATATTGTAATTTCAACTAGCTCCCTCTTATCAAAACATTCTTTTCATTCTGGTTGGAAATCAAACTCTTTACTATCCTACTGTAACAAGGTCTCTCCCTTTTGGATGGTGATCTTAAAATCTTCATTATCTTCACCATATGAAGCTTCATCTTCAAACATGAAGCTAATGAGTTTAGGCTCCTCCAAAAGATCATAATTTTAGAGAGGTTGAATGGGAGAGGGGGATGTATTTTCTTGTGCAACCGGCTCATGATTTAGTGCCTCTGAATTTGTCTTGGTCACATCCACATGCTCCTTTTTAACTGGGCTTGGATTTGGCTGTTCTTCTTCCTTCTCATTTAAAGAACATGGAAGACTCATATCTTCCAACCTTAGTTCCATAAATACGTTGTGAGACATAGAATGCTGCTCTTGAATTCCCTCCTTCCTAGTAGCAGGCTCATATACTTGGAAGATGGATGATGGAAGAGAAAATGATGTGATCTCTATGGGATTTTCTCCATCAAAGCAATCCTCTAAGTCAGATAGATAATATGCCTCGTTGTTGTCCTGTTACATGTGCTCAACCTCCTTCATGGTGTCCTCATGATTTGAAACTTTCTCAACATGGTTTCCCTCTTCCTCAAACATGAATTTTGAAAGATCAAATTCTTCTTCAACATCAGATCTCAAAGGGAATGAAGTGGAAGGAAGAACTGAAGGTTCTTCTATAGCCTACTCCACACTTGGGCCTTTGAAATTGTATGGTCCTCATCCTCTACTACAAATTCAACCTCATCCACCATTGGCTCTTCAACCTTGACCTCCTCTATTGGCTTGACCATCAAGGGGATATTTTTAAACCTAATTTTAGTAGCCCAACTCATCAGATTGTCTGTTATTTCTTTTCTATTAGGCTTCTCTTCTTGTTGTCCTTGACTAGATTCTTGAGTATATTCCCAACATGGACTTGGGAAAGCAAGAGGAGTGGTAGGTTGGGGTTCAACCAGCTTTACAATTGTTTTTGGTGGGGAGGGAGGTCGAACTTCTTATTTATTTGGAGGGGATGACTGTTTGGAAGGGAAAAGGGTAGAAGAACTGAAATGGGGTGGAAGACTAGGGAATGGAGAAATGGAGTCAACACTTGGGGCAGCAACTGGGAAGCTTGAAAATTGGATCTTGGGTTGAGATGGTGCTACTTGATAAAGAGAAGAAGAAAATCAATGAGGTGGTGGACTTACCCATTGACAATGTTGTCTTGAGACTCCAACTCATAAGCCTCAATCTCCTTAATCCATTGTGCAAGTTGGGGCAACATTTCAACCATGAAATTTAGCTTTTCCCAAGGGCTATAATGTCTTGGAAAATGCCCTCCTCATGGACAAGGTGCCTTGTAACCAATCTTAAATGCCTTCATTTGTGCTATGGTCTAGGACTGCACCATGTTAACCTTCATTTTTTGAATCTTCTCTAGAAGACCAGCATCCTCTGTGTAGTTGTTACCATTATATGCACCCCCTTATTCTTAATAAGCTCCATGGCCAAATTGAATTTGACCTTGCTCATATGGGTAGGCATAATGGTCTTGGATATGATTATAATGTTGAATTGGAGGAGGTGGGAAATACATTGGAGGTGGATTTCATTGCTGTAAGTGTGAGTTCCATGAAGGGAATGAAGTCATGATTGCAAAACCTCATGGAACGGGAGAAAATGAAAGAGATGGAAGAAGAAAATGGATGAAAATGAGTGGAAATGGATGGAAAAGGTTTGTAACTTAAAGAATGGGTTTTTGACTAGATGGAGTCACCAGATGTGTTTTTATGTGCCTCAAAATGTTGAATCCCACCAAGAACACATCTACTTGATGAAATGAAGTGGTAAGGTACCTTAGACCTGTCCCACCAGGTGTACCAATACTGTTAGTGTAAAATCACAGCACCCCTGAATGGCCAAAGATGTGAAGTGGTTAAAATGGGGCATTCAGTGTGATTGCATAACATTAAATCATCTCTCAAGCTGTAGGACTTGCAAACCTGAGATGATCCTCTAGAGAAAGCTGGTTCTTATTCCTAAACTACCTGCCACGAGCTACTCTAATGTAGGTAAAAACTAAACTATTCTAATCTAACCATTCCAAGGAACTAGAGATAAAGGGAGGGTGAAAGAAAAGCATACACTAAAGTGGTGATACACCAAAGAAGGAAAGGGGTGAGATGATCTATTGAGGAAGGATGAAACATGGGAGAAAGGAAGATGGGAAGGTCAAATAAAAGTGACACAAACACAGATCCTAATCCATGATCAAAACTCCATGAAACACAATGCCTTGCACTTGCAAATGTGAAATACATGCACAAAAAATAGATTTGAAAGGGAGAGGCACAAGGAGACAACAAAACAATGCAAAGGGTTGAAGAAACACCGCAAAAATGTTTTATTGCTCTATATGGGTACACGGACCATTATGTTTCTGCTTAGAGGCACAAAAATGATTTCCAGGTGTAGGAGAAAGTTTTCAACTCAAAATGGAGTCAAGAAACAAATTTGATAGACTTTCCCTATGCCAAAAATAATCTCTCTTTCTCAAATGAGAAGTGTTAAAATATATAGAAAGAATAAGAGAGGTAAGAGGAAAAATTCAAATCCTCTTTCAACTACCACAGGATATGCATTTAATCCTACCTTGAAGACTCAACCATTATCAATCAATTCCTTTCTCAAATCTGCCCCAAATATGTCGATTTTGGCTCCCTCTGTTTATCTGGCGTATTGAAGAAGAATGGCAGATCGAATCAAATCAGATCTAGTAGTTGGAGAAATCAAGCTTTGTATTAATGGCCTGTAAGAAATTTTCCCATTTTCACCCACCAACACCTAAAAAAATGATATTTTATGTTTCCAAGGTATAGAGGGTGTCGAGACATTTCCAAAAAATCTTCTCCCATCCAAATCTAAGTTCTCATTCAAAAGATATGGCCATTTGAATTTTTTGGGTCGTGGGCACATAATATTTAAATGAGTCTATTTGTACTGGGTCCGTGTGGTAGCTCTACGCTCATTTGATATTTGAATCCTTCCTTCACTCTTGGAATAATGCCTATGTGACATGTGGTGGCATCTGCAAGTTTCCATATTTCCTTTGTATTCTTCCCGAGTCTTTTCCATGGGCGGAGGCACTGTATCCAACCCAAGACATGTGGAGGCTTTGCACATGTTTAGAAACTACCCCCAGAATTTACCTTTGGAGTAGTGTGGATACGACATGTGGAGACCTCCATGGGCCTTTGGAATTTTCAACGGTCACCCTCACCTTTTTTGGCTTTGGGACACATGGAAGGCCCGCGTTCATTTGACAACCTACTCAGGGTCCCACTTTTAAATGGGCATTGTTTGGACACCTGATACCTTCCACCTGCATTCATTACTTAGTTATTTTGGGCCCATTCTCATTTTTACCTCTTTTGACCATTGGCTATGTAGAGGGCTGGCGCAAGTTTGAGTCTCCACCTTGGGCTCCCATTTTGGAATTGCACTGAGTCGACACTTGGCACCTTCCACAAAGTCAAAGAATTTTCAATGGCTGGTGTAACTTTTGGAGCTCTGGATGTGTGGAGGCTTGGCACTTGTTTTAGCCTACCCCTTTGGTTTTAAATTTTAGAGGTACGTTGTTTGGACAGTTGGTAGCTTTCACTATCTCCTCCATACTTAGTTGATTTTGGGGTCCTTCCTAAACTATTTCAGAGCTAGAAGACTTTGAATCTTCATTGTTTCTTTTCCTTTGAGTCTCTGGTTCCTTTGACACCACTTAACCTCCTACCCCGACCTTGCTATTCCATTTCTGAGCCCGCCTGTAATTTGTTTGTTGGATTTAAGGCATGAATTTGCTCGACAAAGTTGTTTCTTGAATTTCTTCTTGCATGGGGTCATTTTATCTTTCACCAGCCCTACCACTCCATTGTAAGGTCCCTCTGTGACCTTGTTGGTCATCCTGGAATATGAGCTCATGGGTCTGAGTCGTTTCCTTCATAATTTCCTTATGTACAGGACTTTTCTTGACTAAATTTTCTAGGGGGGGTGTGAATTTGGGATAACATTTTCATAATTTAAGAACACCATGAATACCTTATCAACACTCCCATATTCCCTCTAAGTAATTCTTAAACTTCAAAACATTAAATGGAAATCAAACTAGCCATGATTTGAAAAATTTATGATTTATAGTCTTCTCATGAGCATAAATTAGGATTTTATTGTAATAGTGGATTGAAAGGGATTTATTTCTCCTTATAAACCATCAATAATACATTGTACTTTATCTAATAAGTTATCAATATCATCACCAAGGTTTAAGACATAAGAAATTATCAAAATTGTATCGAATTTCACTTTGCAAGCTTGTTGTTTTTACTCCCAAGTATAGGAAAATTTCTATTATTAAATGCTCATCATACACTTTCCCATTTGCTATAATATTTTTGGGATTCCTTCTTTATGATAGGGCAGATATTATTCAAAAATTTGGGCTGATTCCACTAGGTAAAAATGAATTTATTGATTTCCCTATTTCAGGGCGACGAGTATAAAAATGCTTATAAAACTCTTAAAACATGGATTCAATATTTCTAATAAATTACATGCATTTTGAAATTGAATTCTTTCAGTATTTATTTTAACATTCAAGGAATCTAGTTAATTTTTAATATGGGGATGATTTGTAGCTCATTGTCCTCTCAATCCTCTTATGCACAATATAATAATCAACCAAAACATACTATATTCATTCATGTAATTAAACCTTATACATTTGAAATCATTAATTACATGTGTGGAGAGGAATTTAAAATCTCCAAGGTCTATGAAAATCAAATTTTATGTCTATTCATGACTGTAATACAGTCCTACCTCATACATCTTCATAAATTCATGTTACAATCTCAGTCATACACCATTCCTCCAAACATGGAATCCATCCTCTTGTCTTTCTCTAGCTTGCCTTTGACTTATTCCTCCTTTATCCAATTTATTAACATCAAATTTGTTACCTCTTGGTTCATTTCGACCAAATATCCATAATTTGAGTGATTTTCCATCACCTTTTCTTGATAATAGGAACAATATCCCTAATTGAGCTTATAACAATTATTACAAATTGACTAATAAGTTTTCAACCTTTATCTACGTAGCTATGACAACTCATATCCACCTAACATCTCCCCACCCACTTTTACACTCTTACATCATGGTAAAAATCGATTTACAACATGAAAATTTAAACTTGATAATTAGAGGGAAAACTATTCTAACTCCTAGTTCATGTTTGCATGCATATTTCAAGGTTAATAATGGCTTGTTCATGACCTCCAAACCTTATGAAGATGCTCTTGCATCATATTGCATCTTTCTTTTTTAGTATTTTATGTCCTTTAGAGGATTTTGTAGGTGATCTCTTTATTACAGGTTATGAGTGACATCGACAATCATAGTACGACCATTAAGCGATAAATAACAAGGGTTTCAGATTAACCAGCGACCCTATGAAATTCATCTCCGAAGCTCCTGTGTAGACACTGGTACCTAGAAAGGGATCCTAGCACCTAGGATCCCCAATACCAATCCAAGAACCCATGTCCTTGCTCCTCCCGCACTCTTGTACTTTTTCAGGTTTGGTTTCGAGGTCTTGTATTGTGTTCTGCCAGTATTCTACCTTCACACACTTCTGAGATCATTAAAAAATTAGCCAAGTAATCTAACTCTCTATTGCACTTAGGGTTTTAATTTGTTTGCTTATTTTATTGAGTCATTGCTGTAATTTACTATCATATTTATTTTTTGTAGCTTATATTAGAATTTAACAAATTAATCTATAGACTTTAGTTTATTTTGTTAAATCAAAATAGTTAAAATCCAACATACTATGCCTTCAATGATTATCAACGCACAAAAAATTAATTTAACATTAATTAATGTTCATAATCCATCTTGAAAATATATGATAACCATGTGCAACTATAAGAGTTTACAAATCCTTCTCGAACCCTCGCAAACACTCATTACGAGCCAATATACCCAATATATCATTTTGTTAAACATTTTTAAAGGTACATAGAATCATATGTATCTTCTTCATGTCAGTTAGGAAAGTATATAACTACTTCACTCCCACTCACAACATAGTTTAAAATAAGAAATGGTGAACAAACACTGCAATCAATCATTTGGTCTACTATGCACATAGTTTTTACTTTGTGCTAGCAAGCCTAGTTTTGTGATTGCACATAAGCCATTTGAAACCTGTCTTCCCTTCACCACACATCTATCTCATTCAAAACATCAAGATTATTTTCCTTTTTTTAATTATTAAGTTTATAGCTAACCATTTTAATTTATTTGTTAACATCATGTATGTCTTTATCCTATGGATAGGTTAACTAAATTTCATAATGATATACAAATCAAGTTAGAGGTACGCAATGATCTCCACGAATCATAGAATAAGGTATGTACCTTATTTCACGTGATTTTCAACTATATTCGTTTACTATTAAGAGGCAGGTTTAGTCAAGTACAAGACTTGAAACCATTTCACAACATTAGTTAAAATTCATAAATCCCCATTAGTCTACATAGGACAAAGATGTACAGATGTACCTTTTTCATGTGATCACAAAGTACCTTTGTACTTCATTTCGGGTCGACGTAGTTTGATCATACAATGATTATACTTAATCATGTAATTATATGTCATTGCTATTAGAAGACAATAGGCTATTTTTTAATTGTTTCCATCATATAAACATATTTATAACATTTTTCTTAGCATCATATATACTTAAGTCTTTTTAAGTGTAAGTTGTTGCTATTAAAGAACAACAATAAGATTTTCATTGATTATTTACATAATCTAATTTATAACATATTACTTATTTAATTACATCACTTATAATAATCCCTTTTAGCTCACTTTCATATATTATTTCTTGTGATACTGTTTTTGTTATAATTTTTTACTTCATAAACACTTAATCCTCCTTATGAAAGTTGAAGTCATAAAGGAAGTGTTAAGGCTTAAAATTTATAGTCATACTTAAATTAATTTGTTACCATATAATATTATAATTGTATTGTTTCAATAATCAATCATACATTCACAAGGATATCTTAAACAATACTATTACTATTTGAATACTCATTTATACTGAACACTAGATAGGTATTAGTAGTACCCAAAACAAGTCAGAGATAAAATATTAATGATCATATTTATTGGAAGCACAATGGACCAAGAGGGTGGGTGAATTAGTAATATAAATTACTTATTCCATTTAACATTCAATGCAACATACATCAACATTCATCAATTCACATACATTCAGCACAATCTTATTATGTGTGCACAATACATTCAAATAACCACAACACATGAAAAATAGCTCATAGACACAAGATTTATGTGGGAAAAATCATGAGGAAGAAAACCCACTGAAACATAAACATTATATTTCCATACTTCAAATTTGGTGAGACACCAACCCCACAAGGAGCACAAACCCCTAGTTTAGTAGAGCACCAACCCCTAATTTAGTGAATCACCAACTCCACAAGGAGGCTACAAAACCCTAGAATGAATAAGCACCAACTCATCCACCTGATGATGTTTGATCTCTAATTCGTTTTCTGCCACAACTAATGGAGATCTCTAATTTAGCTCAAAAACCCTTGCTCAAACCCTAGGTCTTCAAACTTGATCTATCTTCCTCCTTTTGAACTTGTCTTGCCTCTAACCTCTTGCATACATGTTATCAAAAATTCCTAAACATGAAACACATATGATAATACTTCAAATTATGCCTTCATACCTACAAAACACTCTCCTATAGGTCACACTTTTCACTCATACAATACTAGCTCACCAAACGAGCTCATACTTCACTTTTGTATGCATTTCTTCTCTCTAACCCAAAAGAGGTTGGTCCTTCATGATATTTTAGACCCATAAAAATTTACAAAATTCCATTTTAATTATTAAAATAATCACATATGACCCATATAGGTTGGTCACACCAAAAACCACTCATCATGTACCAACAAGCCTCAAAACCCTACTATTGGAATGAGAAAAATCCACTCACATCAAAACCATACTTGTTCAAGATTTCATATTCAATAAAAACATGTAATATAAAATTTAAAAATCATCCATGGTCACAATTTTCTTGAAGTAATTAGATTGTTTCATTTAATAGGCCCACCAACTCATTTCCTTCACAAAATAGCAATTTCCAGCACCTTGTCTTTACCTTTGGGCCTCAAGATCCCTCAATATGAAATAAAATATGGCTTGTGACCACTCTATGGAAATATAATGACCTGTAGAAACATTCTATGCATGATAGACCTATTGAAACATCAACTGGTTACAACCACTGTAACTTTTCCCTTTACCAAAACAAGCTTCCCAAAAAGTAGTTTTACAAATGTAACTAGTTTGTACCCTTGATGTCAGTTTCAAGACCTAAAATGTAATTCAATAGGAAAAAAATTCATGCTTCTTCACTTTTCAGGTGATAGAAAGCATCAAAACATTCATATAATGCCTCAAACAACTCATTCTTTCAACAAGAACAAAACTGTCTTGAAAATCAGCTTACGTTCTTCTTCACAAATTGACTTAAATGAAAAACCAAAAAAAATCATAATGATACAATCCATAGATCATTGGAAATATATTTGAATTAAATTTCCAAAACATATAATAAATATTTCCAAATCCAATTGGAAGTCCTTAAACCAATATGATCTTTGTAAACTACTTTTTAACCCTTCTCAAACTCAAGAACTGACCATTAGCCCAACATGCTCCATCTGTAGTCACAAACTCACATACTTAATACTATTATTATACCACAAAGTATGTTTTTTATATATAGATATTGCATAAGAAAATTATTCACTTTTGACCCATTCCATTGTCCAGTCATCTATCTTATTTGTCTTTGTCATTGTTTGTCTCGCACATTTGTCACTCACTCACACTATCCCAGTTAGGTCTCAGGGAGTATTATCTATCACTAATCACTTGATGTCATCATTAGTCTTTGAATAGGGTGCCTAGAGAGGGATTATGCCACATGCGGTGCCTTGGTCCTGATTTCTAGGAGCCTTGGTCCCCATCACACTTGGTTTTGTCTTAGACATTCAAGGTCGACCTTTATGATTTTCTCTCTCATATCCATAGGTTCTAGGCAAAATGTCAGGTCATTAGTGTCAAAATTTGAGCAGGATATCCCTATATAAACACAATATACACATTATTTTATACACTTACTATTTCTATCAAGGGTTAGCTATCTACATAGAGAAATGGACTAAATTTGGGAACTATTCTACATCACACACTGCATAGGAAGGGGTGTATTCATTTCATTCCATCCACCATTTTTATTTTTATCTAACTACTTCCCGATATCTCTACTATTAGGAAATAAGGGATAAATTATGTGGAAAAATCCATCACAAAATTGCAATAGTAGAAAACTAATATGCAAAATTAGTATAGATCTGAAATAAAAGTGTAAAATAAAAAGAACACAACTTAAAGAGACAATATTTAATGTGGTTCACCCAATTTGGGCTACGTCTACCAAGAATCACTTGATCATATTTTATTAGAAGACACCTCTTCTCTCAATATAATATCCAGATCTATTTGGAGCTATGCTCAAAAAATTCTATAGAATTCACACCCAAATTCACACACATCTACAAGGTTACATCAATCCTACCATATGCAAAAAACCACATAAATAGGCAACTTCTTAAGCAATTTTATAATACCGTGGGTACAAAAACCATGGGCCAAAATTGAACCATAAACCTATGGGTAAAAAATCCCACCCATATGAGAAGAGCATGTTTCCCAAAATATCAGACATGTTCTTCGAGGACATTTTTTTTCTCGAGGGCTGCACCCCCGAACCTCTACTACTAGGGGTAGTACCGCTCAAGGCCTGGCTCGACCTTGAAGCCCGATGAGAAAAATGTGGAAATTGTATAATACTCTTAGTGTATAGTCTTCAAGACTTCCACACATGAAAACATGCTCCATAACATAACATCTGTGTCATTGGTGTTAGAGCAACCTAGGCACATTATTGCACATAGAAGCACATAGAAATACATTGGGTTTGAGATGTAGCATAACATTTAGTCATAAGCCCATCCATTTGGCAGCTGAGGGCAGTCTAAACCCTTCATTTACATCTTTATTTGTTTAGGTTTTGATGATTTATGTTGGGTTTTGTAGGTGATTATTCATTGCAGGTTAGTGGTGACAACAACAAAGCGAGTGCGACATTCACCCGACTAAAGGTGAAGTACTGCAAATACCTAGTGACCATATCATGATCATATTCCAAGCTATTTCATAGACCAGGGTTCCCACAGGTGCCCCTATCTCTCTGTAGGTGCCCCAATCTAGAGAGATCTACCTCTGCTACTATTTACCAAAGATCATTGCAACAATCTGTTCTGCCATGTCATCAATCTGTTCAGTCCCAGATCACTGCGAGGTAAGTACCTTTCACCTTTCAATTTTTTTCATTTTAAATTACTAAATAAATTAGTTAGAATTTACATTTTAGTATACTTCATTTATACTAGTGATGTAAATTTATATTCATAGATAAAATTCATATTTTATTGAATCATTTTAGTGAACCTGTAGCTTAAAACATTTTTCCTTATGATCCACTAAAACCATAATGGGTAAGGATAGTTCTTCTCCCTCTCAACTCATCATGCCTCATGTTAGTGTCAATCCTATCTATGATGAGGAAACTATAGCTGAGCTTAAGGCTCTGTATTGTGATGTTATTATGAAAAATGATATTCAACAACTCTTAGCTAACGAATGTAATATACCTACTAGCTTTAAAAATTCTTCTTTTAGCATGTGTTAGATATGGCTATCTTTTTTAGTTATCAACCTTATTATACAGTTAGCCATGACCCTCCTGACATTTCCAAGGAAATTCTAGATGACTCTGTAATTGATTTCATGCTTTGTCTTGATGCTAGTACACATGTGCATAATGACTCTCCTCCTAGTCAGACCACTAATATATTTACATCTCATGCTTCTCCTATTTCTGATAATGCTACTCATGATCCATAACATACTTGTCCACATTCTCATTCACATTATGTTGATGATACAATTGATGAATTTTTTATATCTGAGTCTCTCTATGATTTTGATGAAACATTTTATAAGCATGAGTCTACTACTTTACATACTGATGAGTTTGAATCTCTTTCTCTATTATCATCTTCTTCCGAGGTTGTATCTACTCCTATGCATGATTCCTCTCCATCTATTAGTTCATCCCCACCTATCACTTCATCTTCATCTATTAATTCGTCTCCTCCTATCAGTGTATCTCCATCTGACACTCTAGCTCCTACAGATGTTTTTGATGCTAGTCCTACTACTTCTATGGATGTTTCATGTCTTTCATTACCTATTTCTTCTTCGGAACCTACACTTAGTGTTCCTTTAGCATGATATTATCCTACATCTCATTTCAACATCCCTATGATTACTCATAATGAAAAATTACAACCGCTTAACATATTACTGCCATCCTTTACTATTCCTTCATAAGATATCTTATCTCACATGCATGTTGTGGGTCACTTACAATATTAAGTTCAATCACTCACATTAGAAAGCAAAGCTTATTATGCTTCCATTGATAGCAATTCATTACATGGAAACCCTATCCCTAAGAAGATTCATAACTCAGTGTATCCTAAGGATTGTGTCATGTCTACCTTTTCATGTTTCGATGGTACTAGAAACCCCTATTTACATCTCAAACATTATCATATGGACATAGCTTCACATTCCAATGATCAATTGTTTCTTAAATCCTTTCGACATAGCCTTATCAATGATGCTTTGCAATTGTGTACTGACCTACCATTTGGATCTATTAGCACTTATCATGAGATGGAAGAAGATTTTCTCTGTCACTTTATCATCAACAATGGCACTAGAGTTACTTATGATCATCTACCTAATTTACATTAGGGAAACATAGAACCTATCATGGATTACATCTTACGATTCAATGCTTGTATGCACCAATTAGTCTTTCAACCTATCGATCTAGAGAAGAAATTTATCTTCTGTCATGGTTTGATTCCAACCTTAAAAAAAAGATTATAATATGAAACATGTGCATCATTCACACTCCTTTGTTATAAATTCATTGATCTAGAACAAGACCTCATTGTCACACATAGTATATATCCTCCACCTATGGTTAATACTATTGCATCATTTATTTCTTTTCCAATTCCATCAGTTAAGAATCCTCCACGATCTCCATTTCCTCCTCACAAGAAAGCCCAGTCTACTACATCACAGAAGCATCATTCTTTGATGTAGCCTAAAATTCACTGTAAATAGCACAAGGTGTGTTGGCACATCACTCAGCCTGAACTAAGCACTCACCCAAAGCACACAAGGGTACCAAGTCCCTCTTTAGAGTTTCTTGTTGAGATTATTAGCATGATTGAATATGTATATGTCCAATCTTATAACATATAGTAAATAATCCACAATGCATAAACCATATATAGATATAAACCATATGAAATACTAACTAAACAATTATTATAATGATATTTACCATACAAGATGCATGTTCACTCATATCTAACACCAATATTCAACTAATATGATCCATTATATTAAGTTTTTTAAAACACAGAAGCTTCATACATCATAGTAATGTCATCATGAGTCATGCACATGAATAAAACCAACATCATAACTCTATAATCAAAATAGTATCAATGGGCTCTGTAAACCATGAAAATCAATACATACATACATACATACATACATACATATATATATAGGGGTGGGGAATTTTCCTTCACTACCTATGCAGCTTCAAAAAATAGGCTAAATGATAATTTATCCATGTGCCTTTACAAGAGAATACAAAAGCATGCAAGTGTTAATTATAGATCTTCTAAAGTTAACTCATAGTATAAATCCTATTAATAGACCAAAACCTTACATGGCGCTCAAACTACTATATCTACCAAAATAGCCTTGGCATGATCTGCAAGTCTCCATATCTTTACGTGCTCTGTAATCTATGTCCCATAACTAGCCTCATACCAAAAATGGCTAAGTTCTGATTCATCTTGTTTGAATGTTTTTCCACGCACACTTTATGTACCCCATGTCTACACACCCAAACCTTACATTCCTACCAGACTTAGGAAATATTTATCAGCCCAACATTACCCCACACTAAAGTGGATTTATGTCCTCGACAATGGGTAACCAACTTATCTATCAAAAAAAAAATAGAATAATGAATGAAAGAATAAATAATTTTATCTAATGGAATGGTTTACTCGGAACTGTAAAGCAAGTGAAAATACTTGGTATCTTTTTCTTCTTTTGGAAAAATAAACTCTAGATACTCACCCTAAACTTCTGCTTCGAATACATACCAAGAATTTAGCGCTGCATTTGTTTTGTCTCATATGTCTATGAATACACTGTCCAACTCATCAAGAGGAATCTTAAGACCTTCATTCTACAGAATTCTAAGTATATTGGCCATACTTGAGACCATCCCCTCCATTATGTCCATATTCTCTACAATGACCTTTCTAATTTCCTTTATTCTCTTCTTGTGTGGGATCTTGACAGCGTAAGTGCATCGCTCTTATCCTTTACTAGCTTAATTATTTCCATGCACCCAAGTGTTTCATTCTTGGCCACCTAAAGGACCTCATTTTCTTCTGATAGTGTCCTTTTCTTAACAATTATATCTGACATTACACACATGGTCAAGACCAGATCCACTTTCTTTAATTCATACTTCAAAGCCTGCA
The DNA here is from genome assembly GCA_019776745.2 of Taxus chinensis. NCBI lineage: Eukaryota > Viridiplantae > Streptophyta > Pinopsida > Cupressales > Taxaceae > Taxus > Taxus chinensis. Next base: position 302,061,535 of record CM034151.1, read on the forward strand.
TAACAAAATCGTAACTGGAAATATTTCTTGCAACTGTGGATTTTTCCCTGGATGCTTCTTCTACAACATCCTTCAGTTTTGGCAGGAACGCTTGACCTTCTTATAGAAGTAAACAAACTATTGTGCAAAAAAAATGAATGGTGGATGGGAAATCCCTTGGCACCTTCTCTTGAAAACTTAGCCTTTTCTACATAATTTTGTCAGCTATATGCTTGGATATATTTTTAATATTCTATGCTTCTGCCACATCTTGATCCCACTCCTTAGTAAGTCACTTGATCTCAATGTTCTTGTCCTTCCAATCATACAAAATTTCCCTTACAAGTGCCACTTTATCAATATTTTGACATGTAACTTTTGTAGATACTTTAACAAGCACATTGCTTACCGATTCATTTGATAGCTATGTAGGCTTAATGGTGATATGATGGGTGTGTGGCACCTATTTCATCTTCCATGATACACATGAATCCTTGCAGATGTCAAAATCAGGATCGTTCATGTGATTTTGCATTCTCTAAGAAAATTTCTTACAAGTGTGTGTTATCGCCATTTCTGGGTCCATCAAATCCTAGCCATATAATTAGTCTTTGGGTAATGTACTCTAAAACCAGGCACAAATAATCTTATCCGCGTCATCAAAGTAGAACAGGTTTTGATTCCTTACCACATATTCCTCCATGTTTTCACTTGTGCGCTCGCATATCTTTGCTTATACAGAAGGACCTACATCATGTTGTTCTTCACCGCCCACACTTTTTTGTACTTATTCCTCCTCACCTTCTTTTCCTTCATGTTTTGGGTGCACTATAATATCTATATCCCCACCAGAGCTAATTTTATCTCCAACCAACTCCTGGATGTTTAAGCTTTGGAAAAATTCCTCATTATCCTACATTTCTAGACTAGGAGGGGCCACTTCGTACAACGCACTTTAGCGATAGGAATTCTCCTCCCCGATGTCTGTTACCGACATATATTTTTATTCCTTCTTATTTTTCTCATCATCTTTCTTCACTGGAGTGAATCATGGTGATATCTTTACCAGTGGTGGATTCTTAGCCCCAAAATCCCTAGATGTACACCTCTTGCAAAAAAAAATTCATGAATGGCCCAGTCCAGTGTTATTAGCTAGATCCTCTTCCTATTCCAAAATATTCTCCAAGCTCGTATGAATTGGTTCTTCTTGAGTGGTTGGCATCAGTTCAACTAGCCTTAAAGTGCCCACTTTCTGTTTCTTCTTTGGTGGACATGGGAGAGCTATGTATTCTCCTTTGATCACTTTTTCATCCTTGAACCATGGCCTCAAATAGACATAAATGTGTGTCAACTCGATCTTCCCTATGGCCATAGTGTCCAGGGTGATATCAATGTTATATGTCTCAAATGTTTCATCATACACCTCTTGGTTTAGCCACACATATGTCTTTCACATGATATGAGTATTTGTGTTTACCTTTATGGATTCAAACTGAAGTTTATGCATGTTATGGAACTGATTGAAAAAATAAATAAAATATCATGTAGTAAACATGAATAATAGCTTGCACTAGGGGATCTTCTTACATGCCTTCGTATGGAACTACCCTAAGCTGAAATGTTGGTAGATGGAGAACTTTGCTTCGCCATTCAACAATTTGGGAAGCTTGTGCGGGATGAGCCACTCCCCTTCAAATGCCCATTGCAGCCACCTAAACCATTTTTGATGGTGCTCCTTATAGGTGTTGGAAATTGAACCCCTTAAGATATACTTTAAGAACTTCTTTTTTGGGGAATTATTGTCCAAGGGAAATTCCCAAACATTTTCCCTTAGTCCATAAGGTACACCAATCTCACTGAAAAACAATCAACAAATGGACTATGCACCAAGTTATCTTCTCACCTTTGTAAGCCTGAACACGCACCTCGGTCACCAAGCTCTCTGCAATGTATCCAATGATGTTGTAGTAAGTCTTGTTGGCCATCTTGTGAGCTATGTGCAACCAACACTAATTCACCTCATTCCATCTCTCGGAGGCACCCATTTTATAGCCTCTCAGCCATGCTGCAACCCTTATAGCCATATCCTTAATATTTTTCACCTTAAACACTCGACCCCCTTATTATACTTGAGTGAAAAGTTTGTTGCATCAATCCCCTCATCATCTGATAAGTTTCCTGTAATTTCCTATCTAGTGTCACGTAACCTTGTTATCTTCCCAATTAATTTAGCGATGATCCACATTCGTCTTCCCACGAAGTAAAAGAAATCTTCATGTAAATGTGACATAAGCCACTGATATAGCTTCTTGGGATTCCAAAAGTAAGGAAACTTGAGGATTTTAATGACCCCCAAATTCTCCAACAATCTCTTTACAGAGTCGTCCAAAACCCTCTTTCCATCTGTCATCTATCAATTTGTCTTTTTGATGAATTAGACAGTAATATCCTTCATACACTTGTCCGTTCTATGGTTAGTATTTGAGATATTACATAATGTTACCTTTTTTTCCATGGCCGCCTCTTAATTACTTCCTTTGAATACAACATTTCAACTAGCCATTCTTTTGCTACTTCATCAAACTCTACCTCAACAACTAGAGCTCGCCATGCTGCCATCCTCTTTTCCTCAAATGTTTGGAGTGTTTTACAACTAAAAAAATGTTACATTGAAAAACCTGATTTCCACGAGTATGAACAATGTTCAATTTTAAAACCCTAGTTATATGAACCCTTCTTAAAACACTTCACATTACAACCTGAATCAAAATTATGCATTGAATGATTCTAAACACCGTGATTCAATCTGAACGGGTTTTTTGATCTACAGATTATTCTTTATCTCTAGCTCTTCTTCGCACTTCACAATTTTTTCACTCTCAAACATGCAAGGTAACAATGTCGTTATAAAATGTCGACTTTATAGAAAATTTCAAAAATCCTTCACATTAATTTCTCCCATCTACCACCGTACATGACATTAATTTCACATCCATGCTTCCTTGTGCGTCATACCCATTCCTTTGTGCCTCGTATTTTTGTGCCTCATGCATATCCTTCTAGCACACTAACTACTTCTATGTCACATATCTCCTCTCCCCATGCTTTCTTGTGCTAAAGTACCTATCTAATGTGACTCTTCCTAAGTAGTCTCCAATGTTGCAACCTCTTTTGCATTATACTAACAATCTATCTCCCTACGCATGGCCTAAATATCAAGAAAATATAAATAGGGCTATACCCTCCCTCTTTTAGAGATTTCATGCCTGAGAAGGGGGGGGCTTAAATCTTGTTGATTAAAACTTACAATCAATTTCCTTTTTTCTTCCTATGATTGTTGCTATCAATTCTTCATTGATTGTTATAAGCATGCAATATTAATCACTAACATTATAAAAGGGAAGATACACACACATTGGCACTTGAGGAGACTAGATTAATATGGGATATCTCTTTCTCTTAAACACATAACTGAATGCATTTCCTTATAGGTTCACAATTTCAAGGACTTTCATAAGAATAGAGGTTAATCTTACAAGATTTGTTTAGTGCATGTTTACTTCCAATTCTGTATGCAAGGAAGCCAATCCCTTACACCTGTGCTGATTTCTTAACAAAAATGTACTCAAGTGATCATATTGTTAACACATCACTTTGGGATTTCTTTAGAGGATTCTTACCTCAAATCCATGGAACTTTTACCCCTAACTTTTCATTGTAACTGATCATTTGTAGCATGCCATTTAAAAATAAGGCTAAAAACCCCCTAAAATTTGCTAAGATACAACTTAGACTTATGTTCATACAAATTTGGTCATCTAGATTACATGTTGCATCTACGGCTGACATATGTGTCTACCTTGCATGGCACTCTTTTCCCAGATCTTGCTGACATTAGATATCAAATATTTTGAAATGACGACTCGCGCATCACCAAAATCTTCAATCACCTACACAAGCTATGTTTCTTACTTCGTTTGTACTCTGGGGCACTAACAGTTGCCTGGTACTATTTTTGTCATGCACATTACTTTTTCACGAGACCCAAGTGTCCTTCATCTTTCCCCTTGCATAATACTTACCTTGCTTGGGTCATCGTTCTTCACCCTTGTCGTTTATCAGAACATTTGGGACTTCATCTTGATAACAAAATATTTGTGCAACTATCTTGAACGTTGTTGGTTTAAGTGTGTGTGATTGTACTTATTTCCCTGTTAGGGTGACTTTGTTTATTTCTCAAATATTGCAATCTGCATTCGTGTATATTGCATGGAGATTGGTCATTGCTTTAGCATCAAGATGGTATGTTTGTACCTTGGCAATTTTCATGACTCATTTTACATCTTTCCGTTGTATGCTCAACATTTTAATAAGAATCCATGAGGAGGATCTTAAGCATTATGATGATTAATCTATTGATAGCAATTGACTTTGCAGATAGCTTCAATATCCCTTTTCTTCTAGTTTCTCATCTTCTCAATGTCCTTTTCTTTCTGTTGTTCTCTTTTTTGATCGACGATCGTAGTTTCCTTCGTCACCCCATCAACACTCGAGGGGGCATCTGTCATCCTTCATCCTATTAATTTTATCTTCTACCCCTTCAAAAAAAAAATTCTACTCGTTTGCGTTTGTCTACTTTCTTTGAAGTGACGAAGCTTACGTCACCCCAAAGAGGGGAAAATATAGACACCTATAGTTTGATTAATGCACTATTACTCTGAATATTGCACTAACTATTATTCCCCTTGCAATATTGACGGTACACTGCAAGTTAGACCTATCTAACTACCCTCTTACGACACCCTTTTGGTCATATTTCAAGCTTATAAACCATCTAAACAAACTATTAGTAGCCTCATTCTAACCACATTGAAGCTTCTTATTCCCTTCTAGTCTACCTCTACCATCTTCCTAGACTATCAATCCATTTCATTGGATTGATTGAACCTCTCAGAACCCTTCTAGAACCCTAATTACTCTCTAAGAGAGATTAATTAGTCTAACCTAGGTTAATTACCCTAAAATATAGTCAAATCACACTTTGACTTGCTAAAAGTACTTTTTGGACTTTAGATATTTGTCCCACATGCACTCAAATCTCCCATTCTTCCAAACCAAAAACTATAAATAGGGCTATACCCCTCCCTCTTTTCCTAAGAATTCTCTCTTCTTCACTAGCACAGATTATAGCATCCTTGTGTTTAGGCTTTAGATTGTATTTCATCTTCTTCCATTGAGCCTAAATAACATTTTCTTTTGTATTTCCATAGCACTTCCTCATGGAGTAAAAGGGAATATCCATTGCCCGAGAAGCCATTAATGGGGAGATCTTCTCCTCTTAAACACATGAAACTGAATGCTTAGATCCTCTTAGGTTCAGTATTTCAAGCTTTCAAAGAATAGAGGTTAACTTCATTTGTTTAGTTTCACATGTTTACTTCATAATTAATGTATGCAAATGAAGAAAACCTTGCTCATTTCTTATCACATGGTCCATTGGTCATATTATTATCCTTAGTCTTTGGTGGCTTTATTTGAACTTTAGTGGCTTTCTCCTTCTTCTAAATCCATGTGCTTTGGCTACAACTTTTCATTTGAACACAATACAAACCCTTCTCAAAATACCTTCACATACTGCTTGAATTGTAATTCTTGCACCGAATGCTTCTACAACACTGTGCTTCAAGTCATCCCACCTAGTTCAAGTCGATTTGCAAATTTTTATTTGTCTTTCGCTCTTCTTCTCACTTCACACTTCGCTTCGCTCTCAAACATACAAGGTAACAATGCCATTATAAAACACCAACATCATAGAAAATTTCAAAAATCCTTCACATTAATTTCTCCCATATGCTATCGTACGTCGGAATTAATTTCACATCCACCCTTCCCTTTTCATGCCCATTCCTCCAAACCTTCATTTTCGTGCCTTAGTCTTATCCTTCTGGTCATCTCGCTACTTTCTGTGAGTTGACACTACCAATCAACTCGTTCATATTCTTCCAAAGTACCTAACCAATGTGACTCATTTTTCCATCAAGTGTCAACTAATCAACTGCAGCCTCCTTTACATTATACTGACCATCATATCTCCCTATGCATGGTCTAAAATTTGAGAAACTTTCCTGATTTTTTCTTTTCTAAATCACCTATGAGTTTATCTTTATTATGCACCACAATCCATCATATGGTACTAGTAGTCAATCCTTCTCCAACCACCCCACACTAAGGGTATGCACTGTCCTCTGCACATGAAACACTTTAGATAGTAATCAACTTTAGTGCGCAAACATGCTTATTACAAAAAAAATTGAACTAAATTGAAAAATAATAGCAATAATGAAGGAAACACATATAAAATAAATGCATTAAAGGAAACCTAATCTAAGTGGCAATACTGCCTTATTAAAAACACCAAGAAGACTTATTTATAGTAGGGCTTTAGCCTACTCTCGTTGAAGTAACCGGGAAACCATGTTCCATCCAATGCCTCTAACTGGAAAGCACCTGAATCAAGTATATGAGTGATAACATACAGTCCTAACCAATGCACCTTAAGCTTTCCAGGGTGGCGCAAAAACTTTGAATCATACAAAAGTACCATTTTCCCAACCTCAAGTTTCTTATCCTTGATGTGCCTATCATGCCATGCTTTCTTCCTGGCTTTATCTTGCTTCTGACTCCATCTTCTATGGCGCACCTTTCATATAGCTACATCCATTTATCAATACATTATTCCAATTCCTACTCATCAACCAAAACTCCTGTGCGTGTAATACGTAAAGAAGGTAACATGAATTCCATGGGGAGAACTGCCTCTACACAAAACACCAAATTAAAGGGTGTTGCTTTATTAAACCTCTTGCAGGTTGTCATGTACACCCAAAGTACCACAAAAACCTTTTCATCCCAATCTCTCTCCTTCCAACATTAAAAAATTTTGTCAAAAAATAGCTCAATATTTTGTTGAAGGCCTTAGTAGTTCCATTTTCCTAAGGGTGATAAGGCGTTGTTCTGATGGTGTGCAACCATAAATTCATCTAATAATATCTTGATAGTCTCATTAAGGAAATGAGTACCCCTATCACTTGTTAAAATTAAAGAGTCAGTCGTACTTACTAATAATATTTTCCCACATAAACCTTGTTGTTGTAGTTGTTGTGTAATCCTTTGTAGGCACCACTTATGCCCACCTTGTAAGATAATTTGTACAAGTTATAATATAACACAATCCTATCCTACACACAGATCAGGAAATAGTGCCCACAGAGTTAATTACCCACATCTCAAAGGGTTATGTACTAGTAATAGGCCTTAAAAGTCATTTCATCTTGTTTCTGAGGATTTTCAAGGTGTTGAAAATGATCACAAGCCTTACAATGTTCTTTACAATCCTTGTATAATGTCTCCCACCATAGATCAACTAGTAGAAACTTACACATGGTGACATCTCCTACATAGTGTCCACTTGAAATACCGCCATGAACCTCTACCATAATTGCATCATTCTCATGCTCAAGCAAACACTAGAACAAAATTTTATCACGACCTAACTTGTATAAGTCTCCACTGATCAACATGTAAATCGTGGTAGGTATAGATTTTCTTTTCTTTTCTAAGGCCTTCATTTCATTGGGCACCACACATGTGCATAAAAAGACAACAATATCCTCCAAGTCCAAGGGCGCATGATTCAACCTAAAAAATTGGGCATCGATAATTGTGTCCTCAATGCTCTGCTTGTCCTCTCTTGATTGAATCCTTGATACATGGTTTGGACCAGAATTACTCTTACATGGCTTAACCACTACTGTAAAATTAAACTCCTGAAACAATAGTACCCAATGACATATGTGTCCTTGCAAAATGGGATTGTTCACCAAGTACTTCAATTCCATGTGGTCTGTATAAATGATGAAAGGTGTAGCTAAAAAAAAACTTTCAAAAATTATGGAGTGTGTAGATCATAGACAAGGCCTTGAGCTCTATTGTTGTATAGTTCTGTTATACGGGAGTCAAATTTCTGATAGCAAATAAAATAAGATGATCAACAATCCCTTCTCTAGGTAAGAAAATACTGCACCAATGGCCATGCTAGAGGAATCTACATGAACATGAAAAGGCTTGGACCATGAAGGAAAGTGTAAAATAGGTGTTGTAGTAAGCCTTTCCTTCAGTGTGTCAAACACGCATTGTTTTTCCTCACCCCAATAGAACTTTCCTTTTCCCTTGAGTAATTATTATAAGGGTGTGGCAATCTTGGCATATCCCTTGATAAATTTTCTGTAATAACTTATGTGCCCCGATAATCTGCGTACCTTTCTCTGGCTAGTAGGCTCTTCTAAGCCCAAAATGATAGCTACCTTAGTAGGATCCACTAGCAAGCCTTCTCTACAAATGATGTGTCCTAATAAAATTCCAAAATGTGTGGAAAATATACACTTCTCAATGTTTAGGGAGATGCTCAACTACTAGCATATCTCAAACATTAGCCTTAGATTATCACGATTATCTTTCATAAGCCCATAGACTATCCAATCATCTAGATACACCAGCAAAAATTTGTGAATAAAATCTTGAAACGCTTGTACCACTATGTGATAAAATACTGCATGTGTATTCTTTAATCCAAAGGGAATAACAATGTATGAAAAAATTCCCCAATCGGTGGCGAAAGTTGTATTCTCTTGATCCATGTGAGCTATCCTCACCTGATGATATCCAAAGAATCCATTGGTGAAGGATCAGATTTCGTGCCCTACAACGCCTTCCAATATTTTCTCAATAAATGGTGTGGGAAAAGGATCAATCACACATGTAACATTTAACTCCATGTAATCCACACAAATCTTGATTCTACCATCTTTCTTGATGATGATCACCATAGGACTCACCCATTCAAACTCCTCGATGGGCACAATGATTCTAGAAATTAGCATTTTGTCAATTTCTTCTTTTACTTTGATGCACAATTTTGGATTCATCCTATAAGGCCTCTTCTAGACTAGGAAGGCACCTTCTTTTAGTTTTATCTTCATCTCTCCCAATGATTCATGCACGCATTTCAATTCATGATAGCCCTTAGGGAAAAAATCTTGAATGTCACACAACAACTCAATGATTTTAGCAACTTTAGAGTCAGACCAGTAATCTTCGATAATGGCTTCCTTAGGTTTAGCATCTGTTCCAATGTTCACTTTATTGGTCTTCATAGGCTCATGGTAGGCACACTCCTTCTCATCTACACTATCCAAGACTTTGTGTGTACCCTCTGTGTGCTTAATGTCTAGGTTATCTACCTCTTCATCATCAACCATGTAGATCATCTAACCCTTTTCTCTTTCTAGGAAGGTGCACCCAAGCTACTTAGCATTTGTTTCTTCCTCTTCAAAGCGCACCACTGGATTTGATTCTCCTAACAAATCCTAAAGCAAATCTTCAGCATTTACACCATCTCCCATAGTTAAGCACTCCATAACCTGTAATGCCTCATTCACTAGAGGTTTAGAAAAAAATTTAATAAAAGGTATGAGTCATACCTTCTGTAAGTTCTTTCCAATTTCTAGTCACCCCATTCAACTCTGCATAGACATACGATGCACACGCATGCAACCATACAATGTGAAATAAAATTTGTATACCCACAACGAAGGTGGTAAATCTTCCTACCCTGCTGTTCATGGAGTCTCTCACACTGCTAAATGTGGTTTCTCAACATCGAGGCATTACCATGAAATACACAAATATGAGTAGGTGGCATTGCTTCTTAGAGATTGTGTAGATAAATAAATCCTTATTTCTCTCCACTACAAAATATTATCCCTGTGAACCATCCACCAGTGTGCTTCTGTTCCATGTAGAGTATAAACTAACATGTTCCTTCTTTCCACCTAACATTCCCATTGAACCTCTATAGCAAACAAGAATACTTATGGATTCTCTTCAATTGTGTACTTTGGTACCTGGTTGCTTCCCAAATGCTTGATACTATGTGGCTTCCTTACGCACATGCAGTTGCACTTTCATACTTCATGCCCAACCATTTCATAAGTTGCCATGTGCCCATTTATCGCATGCAACACTTGTAGTATTGCTCATGGAAAGTGCATCATCCCACTAGAGAACTCCTTATTTTGATGGCTCAAGAACTTTCTGGATCTCGAATGGTGTGCACACTTAAATTATGTTCAAGTCTTATTCACTTAAGGGCTCTACATAAGGTGTAAATTTCCCATCTTTCAAAGGGATAATAACGTCATTATTCCTTATTCTCAAAGCTGATGTATACCCCTTATTGAAATGTAGGTCAAAAATGCTTTTTTCATAGCACTAAGGGCACCCAAGTAATGAAGGAAAATTGTCAGCTTCTACAAACACTCAAAACCTCAAAGTCCCTAGAGAACTTGCCCCCCTATATAGTAATGCATGCATCTTTTAAAACTCCAATGGGTGTTTGTCTTCATCCGGTTTGCCATGAATAAACACATTAGAGGATGGTTTCAATGGAGGTCTGACCCATTTGAACCCATGTATCCAAAGTGAGCCGAAATTTGCTTTCATGCCTATGTCAATCAAGATGTTACTCAAAATCAAACCATCAAAAACAACATTTAGAGTAATCTCCTTGTCAAAATCCAAACTGTCTAGAAGGAAGATTAGCATGCAAAAGTCTATCTCTCATGCTTAGTACCAGTAGTGCGTGGAGTGTTTCTCTTCAACCAGTTCCCTAACAATGGAATAATGATATCTTGTCGCAACATCTTGCAAACCTCTTTCAAATCATCAACATCTGTCTGATGAAGCTCAACTAATTTTTTTTGTTCTAACTTCTGCAACTATTCCTTCAAACACTATATCTCACCCTATAAATTCCGAATTACCTCCATGGTTTCTTGATAGACCTCCTTCTGATGCATAGGGTTTGGATACTTGGCATGAAGGACTTCCTCTTTAATAATGGTAGGCTTTTATTGTATAATTTCTATGGCATGCGTAGCCTTGGCGCATGTAGTAATCTTCACAGACATCAATTCAATATCCAATGCTAACTTTGACATCCTTTGGTCTTCCATGACACACTATACTCTAACCAATCTCGCGCCCTTATTTTCCTGTTTATGTTTCTTTCTTAAGTGTCCATAAAATAATGGGCATTCTTCATAACTATGATTCTTACCACAAAAATAACACACAATATTATGTGGAAATTCATGCCTGAATTGATCAGGATATCCAAATGTATAAAAATTCCCATGAGGGAAATCACTCCTTTCGACCCCGTGACCTTGACCTCTGAATCCGCCTCTCTAACCTTGACCTCTACCACGACTTCCATTAGAATGACCCTCACTATGGTCATATTTATGATGCTCACCCTTTTCCTTGGAATTATTTGGAACACCAGTCTATCGTACGCCAATATTAATGACATCATGGATCTGATCAATCAACTTGCAATCTTGAATATCATGAGTCGAAGACCTACAAATATTACAGTAACTGGACACATTCTTTCTTATTGTGTGGTGCAACAATGGGAACCAACTTGAACCATGGTCCAAGTGACATATCTCACAATCCAACAATAAGTATCACACCGATTTTTGATGGAAACTATCCTTAGTATGCCCCTCTATTTCATAATCTGTACACAACATTCTGTTGTATGTCTCATGCACTGAGTCAGTAGATAATTTCTCCAAATTTTTTTCCATTGTTGTAATTTGAGATTCCAAGAACTGGATTACTCCTATGTCTACACTTCCTACTACCTCATCACGTAGAGCTGCTTCAAGTTTCTCACGTGGATCTATATAAGTCTTATGTGAAAGTGCTCTTCTAAAAGGCGTGATCAGTCCCCCAAAAAACCATTGTGCATGTTGGCTTGAATGGATGTCATAAGATAAATTAGACAGAAGAGTCTTAAACCAAGTATTATATTCCTGAACACTTTTAGTAGTGCCCTGCTTAGTGTCTTTGAGTGCACTCATGCTTTTCTGCTCTAACTCAGGGATATAAAATTCCTATAAGAAAGTGTCTCGCAACACCACATAGTACACACAAGTCTGATCAAGATCAAACTTTCTTTACTAGTTGTGTGCATGTCCTTGCAACGTAGTTGCAATCTGAATTTCCTTGCACTCTGGAACCGTAATCCCCTATGAGACTAATGTTAGAGATACAAGTGAATAAATATATTTTAAGACAAAGAATGTTATGTTATTTGAAATTGTACGTTTTTCATTTTAAGAACATAATGACCCTAAAGAGAATACCGAGGATATCCATAATTATCAGAAACATCAAGGAGTAACTATGCCTTTGTAAATAGAGCCAAATAACCTTTTACCACTTCCACTCCTCCAATAGAGGGGGATACTCCAACTAACTCCAAATATGCTAACAATGCACCTCCACCCAATGGAAGGGAACCTAAAAATACATATGATAATTTTACCAAGGTAGAATATAATATTATTAAGGATATAAAAAATATTAAATCCGACATAACCCTTCATGAACCAACCCAAATATTTGAACAGAGAGACTTAATTCTTAAATCCTCGTTATATAAACCTAGTAAATAAAAGGGTCCTACCCACAAAAATGTTCCTCTCTAAAAAGATAAAAACGATGTTTTTCCCTTCCTACTCACAGTTAGGATCTATAAAAATAATGTTCATTATTTTTTGAAAAATTCATGTTCTTATGTTAATATAATGCTTATTTTTTATTTACAAGAAACTTTGTTTAACACTAGATAAATCAGACAAAAGGGTGGCACAACTTTACCAATCATAAGTGAAGGTAGTTAGAGAGATACTTAAAGCTCATGTACATTTATCATATGAAATAAAATTTTGCACTTCATGGATATCCAAGTTATGGATATACCCAAGGCATATGGAATGCTATTAAGTAGAGACAGGTCTAAGACTCTAAATGGGTACATTTCCATTGATTTCACACACATGTGGTTTCCTCAGAGAGGACTGGATAACCATATCAAGGTAGATAGAGTTCTTATAATGAAGCACATGAGCACCAAGTATAATTAAAATAATGAGAGAATAAATTTACCCTCTAATAAAATTGGTGTGTATTATTTAAACATTACATATCCAAAGGAATAGGATGAGATACCAAAAACTATCTCTAATGGTGTGTGCAACATATAATCTGATTAATAAAATTCACGAAAAAGATCTAGTTCCAACATATCATTACATGATCTAGAAGGTAAGCATTACCATGTGGTGTATGATTTAGAATTACCTTATACAAATAATGTTACTAAGTATGAGGCGTTGGTTTTAGGATTAATATTTTCTCTAAGAAATGACATGAAAGGAATGGTTATGTAAATCAAGTTAGAGATAAGTTCTATTGTAAGTTGTTATTCCTTCAAAATTAAAGGAATAGAGTGTCAAATTCAGCTAGATGTTTTTATTTTTTTAATATTTATTATTCGCATGGATTCGAAAAGAGATGCATATCTCCTTACTAATTCTAGAAAATTATTACTATTTTTGGAATACTCCCAATGGAATAATTTCTCAATAAAAATGCCCCCCTTTCCTTCATTTCTAGACAATATAAATAATTTTCAAGTGTTTTCTGATGATCAATTCCATTTACATTTTTTGACTAATTCTAATGTGTTGTTGTCCCAAATAAATTGTGATTTGAACTAGAGTGATAAACATGGAGGACACAACACATTGAGAGAGGATGTAGTACTCAATTTGAATAATAACGAGATTCATAAGAGAATATCACTGGGGAGGATCTTTGATCTAAATATCCCACCACCTAATAGAGATCGATTGCGGGATTTTGAGGAATGTGAAACCATTATTTTAGGGTTAGGAACCATAATTAAACCTAAAAATGTTATTTTTAGTAAAAATTACACTCTTGATGAGAAATAAAATCTAATATCCTTGTTAAGTAAATATAAGGATATAGTAACACGGTTTTATGAAGATTTAAAGGTATATTACTTAAAAAATAATGACCCATACCATTCCTCTCATGGATAACCACAAGCCCTTTTGGAAAAGGAATATTCCTTTTAACCCCATTCTTGAACTTGTTATTCATAAAGATATTAATAAACTACTTTCTGCACATATTATTTTTCTAGTAATACATTCTAACTAGGTAACCAACGTGATCTCTGTCAATAAGAAGAGTGAGGAACTTAGGATATGTGTAGAGTTTAGGAATCTCGAAAAATATTGAGAAAATGATCATTACCCCCTTTCATTCTTATATGAGGTCATTTAAATGATGTCCTTCATGGATGGAGTTTTAGTTATAACCAAATCCTTGTAGATGAAAAGAATAGATTTAAAATTTCCTTCATAAATAAATGCGGAACCTTTTCCTATAAAGAATGTCCTTTTTCCTCATAAATTATGGAGCCACATTTAAAATGGAAATAAATGCGTATTTTAAAGGTTTGTTAGGAAAATGTATTAACATTAATATGGATGATCTTGCTGTGTTTTCCAAAGATAGGTATCAACACATGGAGAAAGTATTTAGTAGAAGCAAATAGTTTGGCATATCTCTAAAGCCAAATAATTTATTTTTATTTTATGACAAAGGTAAATTATTGGGACGTATTATCACTAAGGAAGGTATCATTATTAACCCTAGTAATAAATTTATGGGATTCTAATACACAATAAACAAAAAATAGTTAAAATATTTATTTACAAAAATTAATTTTGTTAGAAAATTCATTTCTAGATTTTTAATATTATCAAACCACTAAATAAAATTTTGAAATATGATGCCAAGGTTGAGTGGAATCATCAGGAAAAATCTTCTTCCAAGATATCAATGTTGTCATCATGCAACATCCTATTTAATAAGCCCATATTTTATGAAATATTTCTATCTATACTCTTTTTTCTGTAGATCGCGCCATTTCATCTATGCTAACTCAGAGGAAAGGATATGGGGAACATCCCATTTCCTTCTTGAGATCAAACCTTAAATTTTCTAAGCTACACTACCCAATACAAAACATACAATCCTACGAAATTATCAAGGAAGTTAACAAGTTGAGGTACTACATTTTAAGGAATAAAATTCATGCAATAGTTCGTGATCTAGTTGTTAAATAGATGCTTGGACAAAATGAGCTAGGACAAACGCATGGTAAATGTATGTCCAAGATATAGGATTTTGACTTAGTGTTTAATCCATATAAGATATTTAAAGGGAAAGGCATGGTGAAAACCATAGGAAAAATATATCCTAGAATCACCACCTTCCAAGAGAACTAAGTTATACTTCCTCAAGGTAAGTGGTATGAACATATCATTCATTTTTAATGCATGGATAATGTCCTACTGATTTGAATAGGGTTCAAAGATGAGATGTAAATATCAAAACATTATAATATATGTTGAATAAGGGAGTTTGGTTTAGGAGGAACCACTATGAGATTTACTTAATATGTGTGTCAAGAGATGAGGAAGATAAGATAATATCTATTTTTTTAATGATAATATGGGTATTCATTCATTAGGAGATGTTATTTCTCATAGTATATTAGGAGATAGATATTACTAGCATACCATGTTTATAGATGTTCATAATCATGTGAGAACTTTCCACCGATGTCATATCTTCGAAAATATACAAAAGCATTCATATCTTCCATTCCAATCAATTATTAAGAGTATACCTTTTACCTAATGGGCGGTATATTTTATAGGAATTATTAAGCTACAATACTATAAGAATTATAATTTTATTTTGAATACCACTTACTACTACATAAGGTGGGTATAGTTTTTTACTAAAAAGAAACACAACTCAAGGAGCTATCATGTTATAAGGTGGTTTTTTATTCTGAATACCACTTACTACTACATAAGGTGGGTATAGTTTTTTACTAAAAAGAAACACAACTCAAGGAGCTATCATGTTATAAGGTGGCTTCCCCTTCTCTTTGGTTTTTGATAATGGAATAACATTTCATTCCATTGAGTTTAAAAAATTGGGCATATAATCATCATATTACCTTAATTTTATCTTTAAAATATTACCCCCAAGGTAATGGATTGGTAGAGTCCACTAAAAATACCTCTTGGATGCAATAAAGAAGATATTCATTGAAAATCCAAAGATATTACACTCACTCCTCAAATATGCTTTATGGGAAGATAGAACTAAGATTAAATAAGTCCTCATGACATCACATTACTTGTTGGTATATGGGAAATATCCTGTGTTACCCATCATAGTAAAGTTTCCAACACATAATTTTTTGTGTGAATTGATGTACAAAGGAGACAAGGTAAAAAACATAATTTTAAACTTAATATAGCTTTAAGGTTCCATAAGTAAATAATTGAAGAGTTTTGGCAAGAAAAAAGATATTTTAAAACATTTGTTTAACAGAAAGGAACAAGTGAAGGATTTCATACATGGAGATCTAGTTCTATAATGGGACAAAATATTGAAAAATAAGGTACAACATTCTAATTTTTATCCGTTGTGGATTTGTCCCTATTAGATTGCAAAACCATTAGGATACAATGCCTTTCGACTCAGAGACCCGATTGGGAATGATCTAATGTTACCAATCAATGACCATTATTTGACGCATCACTTCATGGATGAGCTATCCTTCATCTCCATTGAGTATCAATCTAAGTGATATTTCTTAGTTAAGTTTTGTACTTTCTTAGTTTAGATTTATACTTTCTTAGATTAAATTTTATGCGTTATAGACTAGTTTCACATTTTCTAGAGTAGTTAAAATCTTTTAATAACCTGATAACATCATTAAAGAATTCCCAAGTTCTCATTCAAATTGTAAGTTACCAAAAATGAAGGAAAATTTAAGGAGATATCTCAAAGTGAATTAAATTAGGAGTTTAAGGTTTTAATTTTCTATATTTTAGAGTTACTTATTAAAAATTTTCTTATATTTGAAGTTCATATATGTTTTTTGTGATTGCTTATGGTTTTACATAAGTTTCATGCCTCAAATATTAACTTACACTTCATGAATTTAAATAATTCTACATGAATAATGAAAGCATGTCTTGAATTTTAAGTTTGTGACCACATCATTATGAAGGTATAATTGATTCCCAACCCCTCTAACTATTGTAAAAATAAAGAAAACAAGAGAAAATGAACTAAATGATAGAAGTCAATGTGAATCTTCTCTTTAAAGTATTGTGTTCAATGAAAAGTTGAAAAAGCCATGGACATGGGGTAAGAATCTCTAAATAAACCCCAAGGGCTTTTAACAAACTAGTCAGTGGACTATCATATAAGAAATAAACAAGGATTCATCACCTTGTATACATTAATCTTGAAAGAAACACACAAATCTAGCATATTTAATAATCCTCTATTCTTGAAATCTTTAACAAATGAACGTAGTAAGGATTCTAATAAATTAGTTTATGATTATGAGAATGAGAGCTCACCATTAATGGCTTCAAGGGCAATGGTTCTTCCTATTTACTCAATGCATGTGTGTGTGGTGCAATGGAAAAAGCAATAGCTCAATAAAATAAATGAAATAAGCTCTAAACCCTCAGCAAGATGCTATATTTTATGTTAGGAAGAAGGAGAGTTATTTGAAATGGTCTAGGGGTAGTGAGCTATTTATAGTTTTCCAATTTCAAAAATGGGAGACTTTTGGTACATGTGGGACTACAAAGGAGTCAAAAATTTAATTAGGGAGTCAAAGTAAGATTTGACTAGGTTTATAAGAGGTTAATCATGGTTAGGACTAGTTAAACTAGGTTAGGCTAGTTGATCTTGTTTAGAGAGGAATTAGGGTTTCAAAAGGGTTTTGAGAGGTCTAATCAATCTAATGAAATGGATTGATAGATTAGGAAGCTAGTAAAAGTGGTATAGAAGAGGATGAGAAGAAGGTTTAGCTAATAAGGGAATATATTAACCCCATTATTTGGTTTATAGGAGAAACACGACCAAAAGAATGTTGTAAATGATGAGTTAGAGGAGTCAAGTTGACGAGGTATCGTCAATTTTTAAGAAGGAGAATAGTTAGTACAATATTAGGAATAATAGTGCTTTGACCAAACTAAAGGTGTCTACAAGTACTAGATAAAATACAACCTCAAAAAAATTCCTTAAAGGGGTTCTTTGAGAAACCTCCATCATAATCTATGGATCCCTAATTAGAAATGGAGAAAGTCTTGGAGTGGAGCCAAGAGTTCCTCTGTCGAGGCGATGGATACCTTGCCGGAAAAAATAAAATTCTTATAAAAACTTCATGTGGTGGAGTTAAATTTTTAATAAGCATTAATCACTTAATATATGTTTTAAAGGAATGATGAAATCACAAAAATATCACACAGTTTACTCTTGAATTTTTTTCTTGGTTAAAAAAGAGATATCCTGAACTAGTCTTGTTAATTTTGATCATAAGTGTTAGTTTTTTTTATATAACTCTCTTCTTGATATGAAGAAACTTAGATTATAGGTTCTAAACAATTTATTGAGTATTTTCCTGATAGAGGTCATAACTATTTTGTACCCAACACACCCCATTCCCTCTGAACAATAAAATGAATCCTCCTATTTTGAGGAAGTGTAAATTGGTTTTTTATGTTTAAAATTATTACGACTAATTGACAAAGCTTGTTAGTGCCCTCTAGTTCTAAAATAAATGATATATCACCTTTCAAAAAATTATAAACAAGTTTGAGTCTACCCTTTTATCGTAAAAATACCTAGGATAAGATTTGTTTTTGTTTATAGCCTTTGAATTCTGAAATACATATTGTTCATAGATTTAATGATTTCAAATCATCATTTTATGACTTTGAAAATGTTCCCTTAGATGGTTTAAATGTTTATCATATTTACATGTGAATGAGGAATAAAAATCCATTACTTAACTGTTTCCTTTAAAATTCCAATATATTAAAACATTCAAATGATGGTTTAGTTTATAAATTTATATTGTTTTTAAACTGTCAAATTATATCTCACTTGTCTAACTTTGTGACAGGTTAACGATAGTGCAAATCTAAGAGAAATTTTCCTTAGGAAATGTTACTTTGATTGACACTCTAGATTATTTTAAACCAAATCCAAAGTGGCTAAGCCCTATGGAGATCAGAGATTTTGATGTGAGACAAGTATCACCCATTAATAGAGCATGGTGAATAAGAGAGTTGTTAGAGTTAAAGAATCCTTATGGAGTATGAAAGCACTATTGGAATCCAAGTTTCAAGCATCACTAAACCATGGGTATAAAATATAAGTTAAGTAATTCATAAGACTTGGATACACTGATGTGTTAAAAGTGTCGATGATTGTTGGCTCCTACTTCATGTAGACCAAGGCTAAAGATAGTAAGTTTTGTGGAGCATGGTGAGGCTGATGGGAGATACATGTCTCACATTGATATGGAAGTGGACTTGGGAACTCAAGGTTTAAAAATTTAATATTTTAAAGGACATTGTGGGAATCATTGTCTACAAGTGTTAGCAATTCACTAAATCTAATATTCTAAGGTAGACTATTAGGCAAGGAAAGGTTATGTGACATTAGACCAATCACTGAGTGTCTAACAATTTTCTAGGTAATTTCAAATAAAATAAATGGAGCGTGAATTATTGAAATCTAAGTGATACATTAAGTTTACTAAGCATGTTTATGTACTTCCATTATAATTTATACATGTTTCATCAAGACTATATTTCAAAGAGATACATATAGAGATAAGTTTGAGGAAGATGTATTCAATATTTTAAAGACAGTTTATATTTTTTTTTTTTACTTAATTCCTTTCAATTTAATGGTCTCAAATCATTTGTTATATGTTTTTGGTTGATCTATTCATTTATGGACATGCCCCAAGGTAGGATATTCCTTTTAAAACCCCACTAGAACATGGAGAAACATGTTTTGGATCAAAATTTTGTTATAAAGGAAATATTAAGATAAGTGGGAGACAAAATCCATCTGGCCTCTCGATCTCATGGGATAATCATGTTCCTCCCAGATAGATTGACCTTATAAAAAATATTTATTTTCCCATAGTGATGAACCATATTTCCTTTAGCTTTAATTTCATAATATTTATTAGAGCAACAGTTTTACACAAAAAAAAATCAGTTCTTCGCCATTAATCATACATATTCATCCAAAATAAATAGGAGAGGTAACTCCTATTATTATGGAGATATAATATCCAAAAAAATTTAAGTAGTTGTGATTTTTACTTACGTAACAATACACAATTCGAGTAATAAGAGTTGTTTAAAACAACTCTAAGCTTATATTGTTATTGAGTTGTTTATTGAACAAATATTAATAAACTAACAATTATTTTTTACAATAATAGTTTACTTTACCATGAGAGAAATAACCATCAAATTCCTAACATTCCCTCCCTTAGTTCTAACATGGGAAAACATCCATGCTACACTACACCTGATTTCAGAATCATGTGATTTTCCTTTGGATTATCACAAACCAAAAGTTGGTTTTTCATCGGTTAACCAAAAACTGAGAGTGAGGTGGTTTTCCAGTGGTTGACCACAAACCACAAAGGGGTGAAGGTTTTCAAATGGTTTACCTACAACCATATTGTTATGTGTCAGTGCATTCTTCGGATCTTATCGTAGTTTCTCTTTCATAGATAACATTTTAGAATCTAACTCATAAAAACTGAAACATTATGTTATTCCCCCGCCGCCACCCCCACAATGTGAAGTCTCCATAACACATTATTTTGAAAAAACCACACTAAAATCAAATGAATTAAGCATACATTCACACATGTCACCAAATCAATATGTACGGCCTCATCGGTAGTGACTGACGAGAAGACGTTGTTTTTCCTCCATCTTCCATGTATCTTTCAGCATCTAGTTTTGTGTTGTTTAACTCAGTTGAATATTACTTTGAGTCTCAATGAAAAAAAATATAGAAAATTCAAAGAAAACAATACAACATTGTATTTGTGTTGAGGCAATGTGAAGATCAAGGATGTCAAAGATGATCTCTAAATGCATGGTCAAAGGAGGTGTAGACCCAAATGATCTTCATGCAATATCCACTCAAAACAACCACCCAACTTGAAAAACCCAATAAGATTATTATTGGAAAAAAAATAAGTTGGATATCAATGGAGGAAATACACGTGGATATGGAACTGAAGCATTTTTATGTTAATAAAACGTGCGTACCACCCAATATAGTCATGTACATTGCAATAATAACAAATAATTATAGCAGCAGCCAATAAAATCATAAAACGCAATGATCCGATCCTTCTTAGTATAGAGGCTTTGAAGAGATACATGATATGTGATGGTAATTGAAAAACACAGACTCCAGATTACTAGATGCACTCAACATGCATAATTAAATTAAAAACAGAGCCTGCCAAGAGAAATTGATTTCTCGGTATGATGATCACTAATGCTCCTTGAAGCCAACAACGAGCTGTCACTCTAAACAAATGTGCTTGAGGTGATAGATGCCTGAAATATGTGATTTTAGTTGATACAATTTCTCCTCAAATCATACAACAGGGACAATCGCACATGTCAGTGTTAAATACGTGTTACGGTGATAAAAAAATGGCTCTTACTAAATTCCCACGTTAAATATATGTAATTCCTTCACAATGATGAAAACCATGTGACATGGATAGAAGTGCACAGCTGGTCAATAAAAATAACTTATGCATGGATGTAGAAAACAAATCTCTTGACACAGCTAGAAGTGCATAGACCATAGGATGAATCCCAAGGATGCAAGCGTTATGGATATTGTTTAGACTCTCATTATGAATTGTTCTGATACCAAATATTAGATAAACAATTTTACATTGAAAAATAATCAGTTCTTCAACATTAATCATACGGATTCATAAAAAATAAATAGGAGAGGTAACTCCTATTATTATGGAGATATAATCTCCAAATATATCTAAGTAGTTGTGATTGTTGCTCACGTAAGAATACACAATTCAAATAATAAGAGTTGTTTAAAACAACTCTAAAATAATATTTTTATTGTGTTGTTTATTCAATAACTCTTAACAAACTAACAATTACTTTTTACAATAATAATTTACTATACCATGAGAGAACTAACCAATCAATTCCAAATAATATTATTTTATAGATGCCTTTAGAGGCTTTAACTATAATAATTAACAATTCACATGGATCCTTTTCCCACTCTTGTGTAATTTGAGGGTCTTAGAGCAAGTTAAGGCACCTTATAGGCTTCTTCTTCCTATAAATATCACAATATGTATTGTAAATTTCATCTTACCAAGCACAATTCAATGAAAAGAAGAAATTTAGAGCTTGATAAGTCTAAATTATCTCAATGCTTTCTTTTTTTGTCTTGTGCCTAGGTAATAGATCAATTTTAGTTAATAAGTACAGTTTTCTCCTTGATATTTGGTTTATATTTGTAGAGTGAGTAGATTGAACCTAGCTAGTATATCTTTATGACTTATTGTTTATGAAAATTTGGTTTCTTAGATGTGTAAATGTAATCTTGGTTATCAAAATGACTAGGGATAGCGGTGAGTGAATAATTTCTCAATATTCTTAGTACTAAATTCCCTATGACTAATTTCATAGAGTTGATAGAGGAATAATTCAAACTATTTCTTGTTATCTCTAGTTTTTTGAGATTTAAGTTCTTCTAAAGTGTTTATTATTCTTAGTGTCTCAAGAAGAAGACTTATTTTCCTTCTCTTCCTTCTTTATCCATATTTTTAAAGTTTATTTTGATGAATATCAAACACCATTAAGTCATTGTAAATATCATTAGGATTAAACTTAATATTAATAAAAAGCACTCATATATGAAATAAATAATCTAAATGGTGGTTTTCCTAAACACACGAGCCCTCTGCAAGTTAACATCAGGCCACATAGAATCCATATAACATTATATATCTTGATTATTCAATACTTAGAACAAAAATTCCATCTATGTTTTGAAACGAGTGAGGTTAATTCCTCTTTTAACATATTATTTTCCAAGTTTGCTCAAAACACCCACCATTGTGTCTACTTTATTTAATGTGGAATGAGTAACTATTTTTCTTATCACACCATTGTGGTCCCATTTTTATTTCTCTATTCATTTCATGCATGAAATTTCTTACATTTTTTGTGGCCTAAGTGCCTTTATTGTCTTATGACTTTGTGAGTGTTTTATGTTTGTGGCTTTATGACTTGATGTGAATTGCTATAGTTTTCTCACTTGACTATTACTATATTTCTCTGTATACAGGAAAAACTTGTCAAAGCGAAAGATAAAAAGATAGTAAATAAAACTTCTCTCCAAGCTCCTCTTGTAACCTTGATGATAAAATTTCTGAAGTGCACACACAAACTAGTTAAAATTATTCTTATTGTTGGATTGTGGATGCTCTAAGCTAATCTCCAAATGAAGAAATGTAAATGCTAAGGTGAATAGAAATTTTGGTAGAGGTTGGTTGCAATTACACAAATCTTCTAAGGATTTCAAGAGGATGTTTGTGAAGTATATGTCCTATTAGTTAGAATTTCGGAAGAGGCCATGGAGTGGTTTAAGATTTATAATGAGGTTTTAATGCATATTCTTAAAATAACATTGAAGGAAGTTACAACAGTTTAAATGGATTGAATATCCATTGAGGGGCAATAAATTTCTATTTTTGTATTCAATGAGGTAGTTTTATGTGCAATTTTGCTACCCCCACCTTTGTAGGATTCTAGAAGTGGAGTCGAGTGGGGTGACTAGGATAGTGAAGTGGAGTCTCAATGGAGGATGAGTAGGTAAATATATTTATTTATATTTAAATAAGTAATTTAATCAGCTAAAGGATGTGAGTGAGAAATTAACCATTTAATTAAATTCTCTAAAGGATACTGGAGTATGATACAATTAATTTAATTAATTATTTAAGCTTGATTATAATTAATTTAATTAATTTTAAAGGATGAGGGTGAATTCTAGTTGGATAGGATAAATTTAATTAATTATAAGGGGATGAAATTTACATAATTAATTCTGGAGGAATGGAAATAGGTATGTTATTTTTAGGGTGTCTACATTTGCCACTTTTTAATTTTTATTACGAAATAATATCCTTTTAAAGATAGTAGAAGCATGTAAATCAATGAGTAGAAGATAGGGAGGCTGGTGGAACATTGAGATGCCACAAAAAATTTGAATGATAAGGGGATGCCCCCTTAAGCATATGGGTGATGTAGTAAAGTGGTGGACAACCGCTTGATAGGAAGAAGGGAAAGGTGAAGAAGCCAGGGGATAGAATGAAGAGGGAAGGGATTGTGCTCGTAGCATGAGCTTTCATTTAGAGAGTAAAAGTTAGAGAAACCTTATTTTGATGTTTCACAATAAATTTTTCACCATGATTATTAAATAATCATGATATTTAACACATTATGTGCATAAACTGTAGACACCTATAGTTTATCCCGAGAAATTTAAATACTTAAATTGCATTAAGTATACCCTTTCCCGCCAATTGACAACATATCGTTAATATCACACATTTTCTCTTCTATCATCATTAATTAATTACATTACATTAGTTAATTAACTCTTTTATCCAATAACGATGTCAATTAACAACCTTCCGTTAATCAACTCCCATTTCTATCTGTTAGGAAATTAATGTTCATAGTGTGAACATATGGTTTGAATATTTGCATTATTTAATATTTACATAATATGTGAGCGTGCACAATTAGTTGTCATGCACAACTCATGGATAGGGGTGTGGGAGTATGACTAGGGATTAGAGGAGAGATATTAGGATAAGGTGATAAGACTTGACTCCATGATTACAGGAGCAAGCAATGATATAAAATTCCCTCTAATATTCAATAGAAATTGCTCCATTCTACTTTCATTTTCTCTGTATTTTCTGTACTTTCCATTTTGTGAGTTAATTTGATTTATTGTTGTTGAATTTATTTATGCAAATATAGAGATTTAGCATCATCTAGTATTAGAGAAGGAAAGGAAAAGCTATGAGAGTCATTGCAGGAAAAAACCGTAGCCTCTAGGATGTAGATCTGAGAGTTTTTAAGCTTTCGTGACCATTTTTGGATTCTGATCTTCAAGAAAAACAAATGACTGGTAAATCATATTTTTCTCAAAAACCTAGATTTTGAATCTTCTGATTTTTGTTGTGTTTGAAGATACGTAATTTATCACTCTACTGTTAAAATTTGAGAATAACCCAGTTTTTGGTTTAAGAGAAAACATGAAATAGATTCTGGCATTTGAAGAAATTATGGAATTTGTATATGATTAATTTTTTTTTTGTCAAAGTTTATTTCTGCATCTGTTTGGAATGGCAATTAGATATGTTGTGAGTTCTATCTAATCATACATTGGTTCGCACTTTAAGATATTATCATTCATCTCAAACCATTTGTTTAGTTGTGGTCCTATTGTCTATGTCCTACCTCTTAGGAATCATTTGTGTGTATTTCCATTAAAATTGTCAACTTTGTTGTGTCATAGTCAGTCATCCAAAAGTGTCAAGTCATTATAGATTTGTGAGTCATTGTAAAATTATATTATAAAAAAAAAATACCTCACTTGTCAAAAATTAGACGCATTTTTGCTTGTATGCAACATCCATAGTGATGGGGTATATTATCGGTTGAAACTGACACCCAATAGAATTGTAAAATGAAACTCAAAGACAAATTCAGTGGATTTAGCAACATCACAATGGAGGCTGGAGGAAACAGAGGAAGGAGGTGTTTTAGTGACCTCTCATCAGGCACCATTGATGAGGCCACAATATTGCTTTGGTGGCCATGTAATTTCAGTTGTGTTCGGTGTGTTTAATTTCAGCACGTGTGGTAGTAAATAAAGAATAGATGGATAATTCCTATTCATAGTAAGGAACATATTTTCCAATATTTTGTTCTCTTTTGTAAATTGTGGATGAGGAAACATGTACGTTGTTATGAAAGTGGTTAGTGCTCCACTAGAAAACCAATTTGAGAGTTTGTGAATCTCTTAGAAAATCACATACATAGTGGTTAATGGTTTCACTAAAAAACCTATTGGAGTTAATGGTACTCTTTGAAAACCATCGTATTGTAGAACATGAGCAGGTACTAGATAGAACTCATCCATGTTCACTCTAAGGGGGTGATTGTTAGAAAATTAATGTTCATAGTGTGAACATATGGTTTGAATATTTGTATTATTTAATATTTAAATAATATGTGACTGTGCACAATTAGTTGTCATGCACAACTCATGGATAGGGGTGTGGGAGTATGACTAGGGATTAGAGGAGAGATATGAGGATAAGGTGATGAGACTTGACTCCATGATTATAGGAGCAAGCAATTGTATAAAATTACCTCTAATATTCAATAGAAATTTCTCCATTCTACTTTCATTTTCTCTATATTTTCTGTACTTTCCATTTTGTGAGTTAATTTGATTTATTGTTGTTGAATTTATTTATGCAAGTCTAGAGATTTAGCATCACCATCTAGATTAATTAATTATTTTAATTAATTAAGCTCCCCTTTATATCTACATTAATTAATTAATACCCCTTTCTAACTAGATTAATTAATTATTCTTAACTAAATAATTCTCTCTTCTATTTAATAAATAAATAATCATTTATTTGATTAAAATCCTCTCAAAGTCTAAATCATGCTAATTATTCCTCTAAAAAGCTTATATAAGCTTGCCACACCTATTAATTAATCACTTGTGGTTAATTAATAAATCCCCTCAAACCCCATGGGTCACTAAAGTGATAAAATAAACTCTCATAAGGTTGACTCAACCCTTTCTAAACCTTCACTTATCCATAACTAACCCAACCTATCTATATTTATCCCACATGAAAATGGATGTAGAGATTCTTTCTATCCATTGGGCTATACAAAGAGCCCTCCTCCTACCTTTCTTCTTACAACTTCCATGATTATATCTAATCTATAGCCATTTTATCTTAGAGCAGAGAATATTTCATTTTATCTAATACCCTCATTCTATCATTTCATCCATCCAAGATTTTGGGTCATATGGAGATAATCAAAATGGTCTTGTAGTCATATTTTTGATGAGCCTCCATTCCAAAACCCTTGAAGATCAAACAATTAACTTTGATTTCCATGGATGTACCGAGGTTTCATTTAGTTTTTTAGTTGATCTAAGAAGTAGAGATTCAAATGCTTAGCATATTAGTTTGATTTCTATTTCAATTTTTAATGCATAATGTCAGTATTTAGTCTTGTTTAGCTTTTAACATGATGATATTTGTGTAGTTAGTTCATGCTTTGAAACTATTAAGGTGTTAGTTTCAATTCCCTTTGCATAAATAACTAATACATTGATACATTTGGCATGCTTGGTGGGGGATACTCTATTGTCCTTTGCACTTAATTTCATGTATTTTGTAGTTAAGTTTTCATTTTTGGTTACTAACCCTCTTTTTTGCATATATTGACATAACTTGTTTTTCTTAACTTGTTTAGTTGAATTTGCATGTGTTTGAGTATTCCTTGTAGGTATAAAGGAGGTAAAGTGTTTTCAAAATTGAAATTGATGGGAAAATTTCAAGATTTCTCCATGTTTTCATTTTTAGAGCTTACTTTTTCAACATTCCTACATGTTAGTTTTTTCAATTTCATGAAAATATTAAATTATTAACCATGTAGGTTAGTGTTTAATAGTGTTAAGTCTTATATTTATGTATTAATGTGGTGGGTTGCTTTCAAAATTGAATCTTGGTGAAATTTTTCAATATTTCATCATGTTTTTCATTTCTAGAGCTTACATTTTTAAACATTCTACATGTTAGTTTTGTCAATTTCTTGAAAATGTTAAGTTTTTTGTCATGAATATTAATGTTTGATAGTGTTGAGTCTTCTATTCATATATTAATGTGATGGGTTGTTTTCAAAATTGAATCTTGGTTGGAAAAATTTGACCATTTTTACAAATTAAGGGACATGTTTTTTTTTACATTTTTTTAGTGCATCTCCAAGTGTATACCCGTGAGCATAAGAGAATATGTGTAACCCATATTCTGAAGGCCATAACATTTGCTCCCGAACTAAAAATGACTCATTTTTTTTTTGAGTTGGAAAGGTATTGAAGTTAAATATGCAATGAAAACATAAATTTGAGATTCATGCTTACAAAAATTGTAGATTATTCCTTTTATTTTAAAATTGGTAATTTTCTAACATTTTTAATGTTTTTATGAAGTGTTTTATTTCCATGTTTTACTTGATTTAGACCAAAGATTATGTATGATCTTATCTTACACCTTTTGGTGCTCTTGAGAAGAAAAGAATAAATTTTATTTGTATCTTTTTCAATATTTGGATTAACTTGGAAATTTTATTATTCATTTTTCTTAAGGGAATGAACCTTTTAAAAAGTATTTTTCAATGGTCCTTTGATTTGAAGTTTTCCATTTCTATATATTTGGGATAAAATTTGTGTATGCTCTTTATCTTACACCTTAGAGTGATCTTAAAAATCAAAAGTAACTTTAGTCTTTATTTTATAGCATTTGGTAAATTGGAAACTTCATCTTTCATGTTTTGGTTTAAGGGAATGCACATTTATCAAGCGTCTTATATGGTTCATTGATTGCAAAAAAATTATTTAATTTTTTAGTTAGATTAATTTGTTGTGTATACTCTTCTCCTTGCATCCTTAGATGATCTTGAGAATCAAAATCAACTCTTAATACTCTTTTAAATAATGTGATTTACTTGGAGAATTATTAATCGATTGACGTGCAGGATCAAAGAAACGCTTGTCAAAGAAAGGTAGTGTCGAAACAAAAATAAATACTAACTACAACGTGTGTCATGCAGGTTGCAAAAAATGTGTTCAGGACTAAACCACATCAAATTCTAATAAGATTAAAAAAAAACACCACATTCAAAACACTTGATTTGCAGGTTTGAATAAGGGTACGCCTTGTCCGCTTAAAACTAGGACATAACCCCTTTGGCATAAGCCTTAAGCTATAAAAATGGGGGTGGTCCTAGGAACCCCAAAGTAGTCCACACAAGAGGGAACCTTGTGGAAGAAATGGGAAGTGCTCTGCACAACCTACTTGACTAGTATTACCATTTTGTGAGATTTAGTGTCACAAGTTGTTCTGTATCACAACCCTAGTGAAATTACACGATGGACATGCAATTATTTTCTACTTTTCTTGAAGGGGGTAATGTAAATCCGAGATACTCCAAGAATTAGTCAGTGTAACTTTTATTGGTAAATTAAGTTCGCTCTTAGATAACTTGTGACACCTATTTAATTGAATCACCTAGAAAGCTATATTTGACTAAGAGCCAACTTGGACCATATCAAATCCAAATTTGAGTTGAGATCTATTCTTCATCACAAAACGTATGAAGTGTTACTTTTTCTTATTTTTTCAATTACCCTAAGGTGAGGTGAAAACTCTGCTTAAGGGAGGCCAAAATTTTTCATCCCCAATTCATCTACTTCCTTCACTTTCTTTTGACACTCTTGTTGATCAAGAGAGAAGTGACTACTCTTGTGTTTCTAATTGATCGTATTCACCCAATTTTTTTTCCATTTACATTCAGCCATGTGTGTGGTTGAGTTGTTAAACGTCTAAAGTGTGTGGAGACATTTTCATATCATTAGTATCCTTTTTTATCTTAAACCCAAGTCAAGATCATAATCATAGTTAGGCTTGGTTCATCAGCTTGACTCTCCTTTGAACGATAATCTTGTTTATTTTGTATCACTATAATTTTGGTATTTACATCTTATTTATTGTAATCTTGACCTAAATATCTACAGTGTAAGGTTACGTTATATACACTTTAACAATTCCTAGGTATACTATTGCTTTAGTTTGATTCCAATTATTACCTCGATTCTGAAAAGTGTTAAGTGTTACCACTTGTGCATGTTATATCAATATCATATTGATATCAATACCTTACTTTTCTCGCAAAAGGTTGGTTAACATATCTTGGTGAAATTTTTATGTCTCTCACAATCGTAACTAAACACTTTTTGGAATATAGGTCTTGATTAAATTTGGGCTTGCTTCTAGTATACTTTCGTTTGGAATTTCGCGTTAACTTCTTGTTATTACTTAAGCCTTGTTCATTTTTTCTGAGCTCAACATAAGTAGGCGACATTTTGTTAAATCATCTTACGAAACCAACTACCATTTTTTAAAACATATTTAGAAAGTACGTCATTCAATTGATTGGTTTGGAAATGAAACATTGTGTGATTGAATTTTTCTTGTCACTATTAACTCATTCATTTAAGAGCAATCACTTTGTCACATTGGTTATTTGACATTCATAATATACCTTGAATTCTTGACATTCTTTTTGTGTTACACTTAGGTTTGATAAAAACATTTGAACACATTCACAAGCACCTTAGTGAAACTATAATACGTCCATGGCTCCTAAAACAAGATTAGGGCTCAAAAATCAGGCTTTGGAAACAAGACATCAATTCAAACTTGGAAAACCTCAAACAAATAAGGGTCAAATCCCTTTATTAGCCATGATATTGGGCCTTTAATCTCCATACAGAGAAATAAGTAGAAAAAATTTATAGATCATAGCGGTGATGAGTTAGAATCACCACACGCAAAATTTGATTTCAACCCCACCTTGTTAGATGGATTCATTTTTAGAATCAACGATCGAGCACTAGCATGAGTGGTGGATTAAGGGGATATAATTTTCTATAGAAAAAGAAATAATCCCACCAAAAAAAGATGCTAATGAAGAGGAGAAACCCTCTCATTAACATGGAGGATATATTAACACATGGAAATGCGGTTCTACCTTTAACATGTGGGAAATGATAATGTAGTGGGATATAGAATTCCTTTCATCAAATTACCACGTAAAGTTAGAATAGAACATGAAAAATGTTAAACAACCTCTGCAGTCATGAAGAAAAAGAATAACCTCTTGAAGAAAAGTCACTATTCAATAGTAAATCCAAAACCTTAGTTGACAATTAGCTTTATTAACATCTCATGTACAAAAAGAATGAAAACAATAATGTAAAAAATACAAAACCTAATGTCAAATTAATGAACTTCACATGGAAAGTCAAGGAGGAGACATTACGGAATACAATCACATATATATCCCTGCTTCTCCTACTAAAGAACAATTACTCGCACAACAAATTCAATCTATGAAAGTGATGCTTACAATTCTTCAAGAGAGTATTGTTGGGAATAGCAAAAAATATCAATATGAATAGCTATGTCACCAATCCATTTGATAAAACTATGACTGTTTCAATCCTTCCATAAGAAGTTCGACATGCCAAAACTTGACAAATATAGAGGGAAAGGTGACCCATGAGATCATGTGAAGGATTTTTACATGGCATGCCAAAAATTTTCCTATAGTGACAATTACCTCATACGACTCTTTCCAAAGAATCTAGGGGGGAAATCCTTGGAATGGTTCACTTGCGTACCTCGTGGGTCTATTTTCACATGGCCTGAAATGGAAAAAATATTTGTTTGACACTTCTCATACAAAATAGAAAGTGACATAACCATGGCAGACTTTTGTGGCACTAAAATAATCCCCAACAAAACATTCACTAACTTCTTGAAAAGATGGAGAGGGATATTCAGTTGCTTCCCTTGCGTATTTCCTTAAAAATAGCTTGTGAGTATCTTTGTGCCCAATCTAAACCCAAACATTGATTTTCATCTAAAAATGCATTTTGTTTACACCTTTGAAGAGGTCATTGAAAAGGGAATTCAAATAGATAAATCCCTCATTGCCAAAGGAATCATTTAATCACATTCTAAGGATAATCAAAATGTCAAACCCACGGAGAAGCCAAAAATCTTTAACAAAAAACAAGAATGTGGTGGGAGAAGGAATCACATATTCCAGATGCATACAAATGGTTCAAACTAGTCAACCTTTTAAAGGTGACCAAAGGGCCTATTCAACCATCTACCTAAATGTAGAATAGTCACTCCTCTCAATGAGCCTTTGTCAGCAATATTGAAGCAATTGGATATGTAGCTCACATGGTGAATTATCCCACGACACAACCCTTTGATGACAATGCTCTCGAAATCCATCATGGTACAAAGAGCATGGCTATTGTGGTTTCACACCATGTCAAGGGACACAAAACATACAAATTTCAAAAAATTCATCACTAAATTAAAGATCTCATTGACAATGGGGAGATAGAAGTGGACACCCTAGAGAAAACTCAGAATCCAAATGAAAATATGGGAATATTCAAATAACCACTCCCTAAACATGGTAAGTCAAATGATAAAAATCTGAATCGAGGAGATTCATCTAAGATTTACAAAGTGGTGAATTATCTATATACCAAAAGTGACAATAACCATTACGATTCACTCATTGGATGTATCTTCTCTCCTAATGAACATGTGAATACCATTCAGATCAAAGGAAAAGATTGTGCTATGGTAATAAGGAATGCATGTCTCATGATCCCTAAACCCTCTCTGACAACCCCGTAAGATGGTAGGTGCAACCTCTTAGAACAACTTCAGAAGACATCTTCGAAGATTTCAATCTTGGATCTTCTTAAAATATCAAATGTACATAAGGACATCTTGTAACAAAACTCTCCAGGGGTCAGGAGTGCCATTGGAAGTAGACCCTTCACATCCTCAAAATGCAATGGAAAACATTGTATCAACTGAATACATATCCTTTAATCATAGGGAGATCACTATTGAGGATCCTACACATAATCTCCCCCTATATATTGAGGTATTAATTACCCGCCGAAAGATAAAATGGGTGCTTGTGGATAATGGATCAGGGTTGAATATATGCACTTT
Source organism: Taxus chinensis (assembly GCA_019776745.2). Taxonomy (NCBI): domain Eukaryota; kingdom Viridiplantae; phylum Streptophyta; class Pinopsida; order Cupressales; family Taxaceae; genus Taxus; species Taxus chinensis. The sequence goes on from CM034151.1 coordinate 302,094,398, forward strand.
GAAACTAATTAAGTAATTAGTACATACAAAAGAAGATCTATAGTCCCATATTATTACCATAATCACTTACGACAATGTGGAGTGGGAATCAGCTGGAACAATCACATTTCTAATGGAGGTAGGACCAACTTATCATCAAATGAAGTTTCATGTCTTGGACTTGGAACTTCCATATAATATGCTTCTTGGCCAACCATGGATTCATGTCATTTGTGCTATACCATCAACATTCCATCAGTGCATCAAATTGAAACAAAAGGGACACACGGTTACAATACAAGGAGATCCAAAGCCCTTCGCTCACTATAGAGCTCTCAATAGTTTTGTGTGTAAGGGTGCCTATACATGTTCCTCTGCTGATATAGTTGTTCCTCTTCAATAAAAATCCATGGAATCCCAAGTAGATTTAGATTCCTTAAGTTCTTGTGCCCGTGAAGCCTCTACATCGACTTATCCTTTTGATTCATGGGAGATGAAAGTTTTGGAATATGGTTGTGGAGAATAAAATTTGTAAAAAGCTCTCCTAGTTTAAGACCTATCAGTGTCACCTAAAACGAGAGGCTGACCCAACTATCATTTCAGACAGCCTAGATATGATCAAACTATTGGGACATTCTTACCTGGGGGATTACTAGCTGAAGAAAAATTAGTCGACCCACCTACGAATTGGATCTTGGAGGATACTCAACCAACTTGATACCAAATCCCTAAATATGAGAATTCTATCCAAATGATGTATTATATGGGATACAAGGGTCTAAGATGTGGAAAGAATGAGCAAGGACCAAGAGAACTAGTTCCTCTCCCACATTTCAAGATGGAAAGGTATGGTATCATCATTCAACCATATGGATCACACCCTAATGATCAAGACACAACCTATTTTGAGCACGAAGATAGATCTAATTATTTAGACAGTGACACAGATTCCCACTATAGCCAATACGAGGACCTTACCTCCACAAACCTATTTATGGATACCAATGTCCTTACCTTAACCCCCACTAAACCAAAACTTTACCTTGTTTACCCTTGCCCTGTCGAATGGGACCAACAACTTCACATACCATTAGACCTATTTGAAAATTATGAGTTCATTGCAAAATTCATGGGCATTCGAGATACAATTCCAATCAGAGACCCTAAGAAGGATTTCTTCATTGATCTAGATACATGCATGTACTTCGGTCAGGAAGTTGAGATTTATGGTTAGAAAAACCTAAGAAAAAGTGAGGGAAAAAGTTCCAACGAAAAGCCTCGGTAAAAACAAAAGTCCAAGTCACACAGTGAAACCCTCTTTGAGGCATTAGATGACAAAAAAGTAACAAAATCAATGGACAAGAAAGTGACCATGCCAAGGTTGAAAATATCATAGAGACACCATTGGAAGAATATCTCAACCTTCCTCTCGATCCTACATGTATGGAGGATTTGTCAAAAATGCTAGTGGAATAAACCATTGATGTGAATATTGGAACAGAAGATGACCCAAAGATAGTCAAACTGGGAGCTTTTCTCTCAGCACAAGATCAAAATACATTCACAATGCTTTTGCGGGAATTTGTAGATATATTTGCATGGTCCTATAAGGATATTTCGAGCTTGGAACCAACTTTGGTGGTGCATAACCTATTTGTGCATGTAGACGCCAAGCCCATCAAACAGAAACTCAAAAAAATATGCCCACAGGTGGCTCTACTGGTTAAAGAAGAGCTAGAAATATTGATAACATCATGCTTCATTAGACCTATTGACTACTCAGAATGGATATTGAATATAGTCCCCATAGAAAAGAAGCCTGTCGGGATCAGAATTTATACATATTTTAGAGACATCAATAAGGCATGTCCAAAAGATGATTTCCCATTACCCAATATTGATATGATTGTTGACTCAACTGCAGGATATGAAATGTTATCTCTTATGGATGGATTTTCATGCTACAATCAAATCAAAATAGCCAATGAAGATCAGCACAAGACAACCTTCACAACACCTTGGGGGACTTTCTATTATCAGGTAATGCCCTTTGACCTTAAAAACACAGGTGCAACCTATCAAATGGAAATGATCGTGATTTTCCATTATATGATTCATGACATCATTGAGGAATATGTGGATGATATCCTCGGGAAATCCAAAATGAGAGCAGATCATCCTAAAATTTTGTGGTGTATCTTAGAATTTCTATGAGAATACAAAGTTAGATTAAATCTAAAGAAGTGTGCGTTTACGTACTATCAGGAAATTTGCTTGGATTCACTATATCATGAAGAGGGATTGAGGTAGACCTAGCTAAAGTTACTGCCATTACTGAAATGTCTCCTCCCAAAAACATCAAACAACTGCTCAACTTTCAAGGAAAGATACAAGCCATCCGCCACTTCATTTCCCAACTTGCTGAAAAATTTCATTCATTCACCCATCTACTTAAAAAAGATGTTTCCGTTATTTGGGGACTAGAGCAACAACAAGCCTTCACCTTGCTTAAGAAATACTTATCCAATCCACCTGTCCTCATGCCTCCAACTCTTGGTGAGCCACTCTTGATGTATATTTCTACTACTCAATTTTCTATTGGCACATTGCTCACTCAATATGACCTCAGACGTACCTTAATTTCTTATGAGTTCAACTATCCTCAGATTGAAAAATCTTATCTGGCTATCATTTTTACCTTCTAAAAACTTCACCATTACCTATTAAATACTAAAACCAAGATTATATCCAAATTTGACTCACTCAAATACATTCCGTAAAAACCCTCCCTTATAGGCAGATTGACTAATTGGATCATTCTACTAAGTGAATTTGACATTGAGTATGTACACCAAAATTTGGTTAAAGGACAAGTACTCGCCAATCAGTTAGCAGAAGCACCGTTGCCAAGAATAGAGCCTATAAATTTGGATCTTCCAGATGTTTCACTAATGTATTTTGAGGAATCTATCATGTGGCAAGTGCACTTTAATGGATAATTTACTTTTCATGGTTTGGGGGTAGGTGTGGTATCAATTACTCCTTCAGGCGACCCCATACCCCAGGATTTTCTCCTTGGCTTTCCTTGTACAAATAATATTACAAAATATGATGTACTCATCGTTGGGATGAAGCTAATAATCAAATGGGATATCCACCATGTCAAGGTCATTGGTGACTCATAATTGATCATCAAACAAGTCAATGATGAATACAAAGTTAAGGATGAAAAGATCATCCCCTACAAGAAATTGGTGGAAAATTTGAATGAATATTTTGTACGTATTACATTCAAGAAAATTCCAAGGGCACAAAATAGATCCGCATACGCAATTGAAACCATAGGTTCCATGCTATGAATTCCACTAGAGAGCAATGATATGACATTATTTTTTGAGAATATACACCATCCTATGCATGATATGCTGGAATCATGTTTGGCTTGTGAAGTTGTTGGTCCCTATTCCCCATGATATGTGCACATCTATGCCTATCTTAAACACAATACTTTTCCTCTTGATATCTCCCACTCTGAGAAGCAAAGCCTTATCTTTTAGATATCCTGTTACACCCTCTTAGGAGATACACTCTATCATCATGGTTACGATGGGAATTTTTTGCATTGTCTAGATGTAACAGAGTCAGTCCAAGAAATCAAAGAGGTACATGAAGGGGTGTGTGATGCCCATACAAACAAAATGGTTCTAGCTAAGAAATTATTGAGAGTAGGCTATTATTGGCCTACTATGGAAACAGACTACTACAATTATGTGAGGAAGTGTCTACTCTATCAAAAGTATGGAAATTTCATCCATGCACCATCACAGTTGTTGTATCCAATCACAACCCCATGGCCATTTTATAAATGGGGACTTGATATAATAGGGAAGCTCACCCCTACCTCATCTAATGGCCATACCCACATCATCACAGCTATGGAATATTTCAATAAGTGGGTGGAGGATGTTCCTTTGACTTATGTTACGGGTGCTCAGATTTCAAATTTGATCATGAATCACCTTATCTACCGGTATGGCATTCCTACGGCCATAGTTACTGATAATGGAAAATTATTCAAGAATAAGATAATGAAATATCTCTGTCATCAGTTTCAAACAAAATTAAAGTGGCCTACGCCATATTACCCTCAAGGTAATGGGAAAGCCGAAGCCACTAAAAAATCATTGGTTCAGATCATGGAAAAGATGGTGAGTAAGACAAGTTGTAATTGGAATTTGAAAATTCACCTAGCCCTCTGGGATTATAGGACCTCCATTCACACTCCTACTGGTGTGACATGCTATTCCATAGTATTTGGAATGGAATCTATCATCTCGTTGGAAATAGAGATTTGTTCCCTGAGGATATCTCTTAGGGATTATCTAGACAAGGATGAGGATAATAGAGTGGCCAGGTTGGCAGAATTATAACTCCTAGATGAAAATTGCATCCGCACCCTTAGTCATCTCAAGGTGTATAAAAAAAAATTCTCCATAAATTATAAAAAAATATCATACCTCGATAGTTTGAGGTCAGAGATTTGGTCATGAAAGAAAATCATGTCAACACAAGGGAAAAAAGAGAGAAGAAAGGAAAGTTTGAACCACATTGGTTAGGACCTTATGTCATTATAGAAAAATATGGAATATGATAATACAAACTTTCCCATCCCAATGGTGATGAGCTCCGTGAACCTATGAATGCCTTGCACCTCAAGCGGTTATATGCTTAAACATGATGCATAAATCAAAAAGATAAAACAACAAAAAGGTAAAAATGATCAAAATACAAAAAAAATACAAAAGAGAAAAGATAAAGAGAAAACAGGTCGTCTAAATGTGAAAACCATGCAATTCTAGCACTTTGGGTAGGTCCCTTGGTGAAAACTAGTTTTCGGTGTCTTGGGAGGATTCGTTGTTCACAAGCATCTTGCATCAAGAGGGTACTTTTACTTATCCTAGGGCTAGTTCGAGACCTGTATATGAAATTCCTTGTGAACCTATCCTATCAAGCCTTGATTTGAATTTTTCTCCTCTTGCCATTTGGTGAAGGGATTTTCCTTTGTATATTCCCCATCTAACGTTGGGGGTACTTTCACAATTTCACCTTCCTGTTTATAACATGTGGTACATAACCTTATATATTCCCCATCTAACGTTGGGTGCAGTCACGTTTCTTTGTTTCATGCACATAGCTTTGGAGAACCGTGGAAAATCCAAAAACATTCGAATATGTTGAAAAACATAAAAACAATACAAAATTGTTTCACAAAAACACAAAAACAATAGAAAATTGTCTCACAAAACACAAAAACAATATAAAATTGTTTCACAAAACACAAAACTATTTGGAAAAATTCCCAAAAATAACGTAGAACACATTGAAAAATAGTACCACAAAAACATAGCTTTATTTTTCTTGTTTTATCTTGTTTCTTGTTTTGTTTATGTGCATTGTTTGCTTGTATAGTTGCTGCTTGTACATTTGTATAGTTTGTTGCTTAGACATACTTTGATAAGATTTATCTTTTCTTGCTTAGATAAGATTCATTCTTCTTGTACATATGAAGTGTGTTTCTACATGCTTGAAAATAATTGTACATAGTTGTGTTAATTCTTGTTGGTTAGCACTGCATATTTGATTAATTTTGTTAACATTTGATTGTGTTTACTTGTCGCATGTACATAGTTTTGTTATCAAATCATCATATCTCCATCAATATCATCACATCTAACATCATCTATATATCATATATAAATAAAATGATATGTGTACATCATACATGTATGTTATGATAATAATCACATATTGTATCATCAAATGGGGGCAAGAGGGATTACAAATATCAAAATTTACCCCCCTACACCAATATCATCATATCATCCCGTCGAATAATCTAGAGCATCACATGTACAATACAAGATATCAGCTATGGATCTATCATGTTAAAATCAAACATGTGGTACAAACATATCAACTATCATCATGATACATACAAAAGTGTGACATCAAACCATATAACATCACGCTCTAATTTTTCTTCTACTCATTGTGCATAATTATTTGATTTAATTTTTCATCGTGCTGGGGCATTATTTGCCAGCTGGTACTCATTTCTTCTCACTAGGAAAATTTAATGCTCCTAGGCGATGTCACTTCTTCTGCACACTCCATTGAATAATTACTTTTTATTAAATAAGTATTTTGTTAATCTTTCCATTGTGTTGGGGCATTATTTGCCACTTGTTGCTTCTTTCTTCTCCCTAGGGAATTTATTTTGCTTCTAGGAGATTATTGTTGATTCTTCTAATTTCTTCTCTATCTAAACCATCTAAAGTCTATTTTAAAAAAAAAATTACATTTAAAATCCAAAAAAAAATTCAAAACTTTTTCAAAAATCCTAAAAATTGTAAAATTTCCAAAACTAGGTAAACCATCTGATAACGGCTGAAAATCATGTCTTGCACATGGTATTCATTCCATATCTTTCTGGAATTTTCATGTGTTCATAGATTAGATGAATCATGGATCATCCGATTTACAACCATTTACAAAGCTAGCTTGCTTGCTTCGTTGATACTCTGGGGCACATCTAGTTGCCTGATACTGTTTCATTGCACACGAATGCTTTATCATTGGACCTGAGAGTCCTTTATCATCTCCCCTTGCATGTATCCTTACTAGGGTATCAATTTTTTAACCCTTGTCATCAATCATGAAAATTTGGGGATCTTCAGCTTGATAACAAAACATTTGTACAACCGTATTAATCGTTGTCTGTTGGAATATTTGTGTTTGTATTTGTTTTCCCTGTTAAATGAGATTGTTTCCTTCTCATATTTCATTTATTTCTGTATGTTACATTGAGTTGGTGTTTTTAGCAATGGAAAGTTGTTCATAGTATGGATTTTCATGTCATTCTACTTTTTTCGTATGCTTATATTTTTAATAAGGACCGATGACATAGATCTTTGGCAATATGATGACACTAAGGTTGCTGCCAATGTAAGGGATGAAAGCTAGTTCTTCTCTTTGCTTCTCCATCTTTCTTCTACATCACCCTACCATCAAGACTATTTTTCTGATTCACTTGGGGCATCTTGCCCCTACCCATTCTTTTATCCATTTCTCTCACCTTTTTCGATCACCGATCACCTTCTGTCATCAACCCATTGACACTCGAGGGGGCATCTCGCACTTCTAATAATTTTTCTTCTACGTCTTCAAAATTTTATATGTCTACTATATTTGAAGTGGAATCACTTACACCACCTCAAAGAAGGGCAAATGTAGACACCTGTAATTTAGCTCGAGAAATTTAAATACTTAAATTTCACTAATTATACCATTTCCCGCAAATTGACGACATATCATCAATATCGAACATTTTCTCTGTTATCATCATTAATTAATTACATTACATTAGTTAATTAACTCTTCTATCTAATAACGATGCCAATTAATGACCTTCCGTTAATAAGCCCCCCCTTTCTATCTAGATTAATTAATTATTCTTAATTAATTAATTCTCTCTTCTATTTAATCAATAAATAGTCATTTATTTGATTAAAATCCTCTCAAAGTCTGAATCATGCTAATTATTCCTCTAAAAAGCTTATATAAGCTTTTACACCTATTAATTAATCACTTTGGTTAATTAATAAACCCCCTCAATCCCCATGGATCACTAAATGACAAACTAAACTCTCCTAAGGTTGAATCAACGCTTTTTAAACCTTACTTATCCACAACTAACCTGACCTATCTATTGTTCCACATGTAAAGGGATGTAGATATCCTTTTATCCATTGGTATATATAAGGAGCCCTCTTCCTACCTTTCTTCTTACACCTTTCATGCTTATAGTTAATCTATAGGCATTTTATCTTAGAGCATATTTCATTTGAGGTAATAGCCTCATTCTTGAATTTCTTCTATCCAAGATTTTGGGTCATATGGAGATAATCAAAATGGTCTTGTAGCCATACTTTGATGAGCCTCCATTCCAAAACCTTTGAAGATAAAACAATCAACTTTGATTGTCATGGATCTACCTAGGTTCATTTAGTGTTTTTTTTAATCTAAAGAGTAGAGATTCAAATGCTTAGCATATTAGTTGGATTTCTATTTCGAGTTTAAATGCAAAATGTTGATATTTAGTCTTGTTTAGCTCTTAACATGATGATATTTTTGTAGTTAGTTAATATTTTTAAACTATTAAGGTGTTAGTTTCAATTCACTTTGCATAGCTAAATAATACATTGATACATAAAAAATACACACACATAAAAAAAAAGTTAAAAGGAAAAAAATCCCAATATACACAGTAGATGGAGGAAATGTTATGCATATTTACACCCCCCCATAAAATGAATTAACCGATAGGTTTGGGCATTGATAGTTAATGGGGAAAATATTACAGGGTATCTCGCAAGGGTTTGGAGCCATATCTTCTTGACATGCATCAACCACGCATAGATTGTCGCCTTCCATTTTCATGCGTCACCTCCACTTTCTTATCGTGTGACATCCTCCTTGATGTGTGTCAGCACCCTGATTGACATGCATCAACCATGTCCTCCTTAATGTGTGTCAATGCCCTTATTGATGCACATCAACTGCATTCTCCTTGATATGTTTCAACACACTTATTGATGCACGTCAATCACCTCCTCCTTGATGTGCGTTAATTCCCTTGCTGATGCATGTCAATTGCTTCCTCCTTAATGCGTCAACTCCCTTATTGATGCACATCAGGCATTTCTTCTTGAAGTGCATCACCACTTTCCTCTTATTGTGTGACAACATACTTTACTATCACGTGACAACTCCCCTCCTTTTCATGTGTCATTCTACCTTTCCCCATCATTTCTGCCTTCTTGTCATGTGACAACATTTTTCCTGTTATGTGTAACCTCCCCTCGCTATCGTGTGATAACATTTCTTCTTGTCATGAAATAAATCATTTCCTCATCAGTAAAAACTCTTTCCATTCTCGTTGGGTGTTAGTTAGTGGTTTCTATTGGGTGACAACAAGGAGTTTCAAATATGGCTAGGCAATAATGACATTGTACAGGGTAGCTCAATAACCATATTAATGAGGTATGGCACCCATGTTCTCTGTGCAAGAAAAGTACCATTAGAAAGTGAACCGGAATGATTGCCCATACCTCCATATGGAAAATTAATGAAATATTTCGGTTGGTATCTCCTTTTCTCTATATATATGTAATTTCCCCTTCATTTGAGGGGAGAGATTTTGAAATGTAAAGGAACTCTGCCAAAAATTGCTCCAACACTTTTGTGAGTTGCAGGCCTCAAATTTATACATTTTGTGAAGGATTCTTGCCTTTTGCCTATATTGTAATGGATTGTGCATCATTTTAAGCAAGAAAATTAGTGTTTTTTGGCTCATCTTTCCCTATCTTGATTTATATTGCATTTCTCGTATTCTATTATTTTTTGTAGGTATATTGTGCATATTGCATTCCTTTACAGGATTTAAATTCGTTGTGCTCAACAAAATTTAAGGTTTGAATGTGTTTTGGGACTATGGCACTTTGTATGCCCTCTTCTTCCTCGTTTCCCCCCATTTTCACTCACTAGGAATATCTCTAGTCTTGTTTTGGTGTTATCGCCTGCCTTAGTTTAAGATTTACTTTTTATGTATCACTCTCTCTCTCTCTGGTCACTTGGAATTGATAGTTTAGGAGTAGGTTAGCATTAGAATAGGTCAGGAACTAGCCTTCTCTGGAGGTTTGTCTCAATCACAAGGGTCCCACACCTTGATAAAATCTCATGTTAGTCAAAAGTAGGGTTTGGTAATGTGTAAATCCTAGGGTGCTACATTTTTGACATAACAATTTTGGCAGACCCGGTGGGAGAGAAGTCATTTTTTAATTTTTTTTATCAAGATTAGGTGTGTGTCTTGGTGAATTCCCAGCCTTTAGAGGCTTTACAACAACACATCTGGTGACTCAATCATTCAAATCTAATGGTTTCAACAACCCAAGTTTATCAAGTTCATGAGAAGAGTGCAAACCTGGTCTAGAGCAAGAAAAGAAGGTATATTTGAATAGTTACAATTATCTCTAGGAAGAGGAAGGAGAGGAAGAAGAGCACAAAGGTCTCCATCTCCACTCAACAAAGCATTATCCACACCTCCACCTGGTAGACCCTTTCTTCAATTGACTAGAGTTCTCAGGCCAGTCAGGATGGCTCATAAACAACCACCAAATCAACCACCCCCAAACCCCTATGCAAATTTCACGGGAAGTAGTCCACTTTCCTTTAATGCATAAAATCCGGTCCTGATAGTAGCATTAAATAACATCCCATACTTCATTAGAGAAAATCACACAACTCCCATTGAACACATTCAAGACATTGCAAATGTATGTGACTTATATGAGATTACTGAAATGGATGTTGCGGTCAATTTGTTGGATTATTCTTTCAAGGGAAAATCATTACAATGGTTTAGAGGCTTGGGAGTAGGATCAATTTAGAATTGGGATCAATTGTGCACAACTATTTTTGGCTAGTTTAGGGAGAGGAATGACAACTTATCCATTTTAGAGAAAATGAATACAATCAAAAGGGCACCAGCTGAGCAAATGACATAATTCATTTCCAGATTCCAAATAACATGGGAAAGGATCCCAATTGCGGTCATACCAATAGTTGAAGGTGAATTTCTCTATTTTCTTTAAGCTCTAAATTGTGATATATCTCTTATGATACAAGTAGAGGTGAGCAGATCGAATGGAATAACCCTACCAGACACTTATTTGCCATAACCATTAGAGCTGAGAATTTCCTAATTCAAGCCAAAATAAGAAAAGGTAAACATTACACCATAATCAGAAAATGCCATTATGCCTATCTATCCAAGAATATGGGGAATCCTAGATCCCAACTGAAACACCTACAATAAATCCACCCATCCTATCTGTCTCCAAGAAATGGTAGTTGGAGAAATAGATTTCAATTGAAGCTATTCACCCACCAAAGGATGTTAAGAATGATATTTTATGTTTCCACTTAGTTTTATTCTAGTCCTATTATGGCCGTTTGAATATCGGGCATGCAATATTTTAAAGGTTATGACCTTGGAGATGGCCCCTATTGAAAAACTTGTGAAAATAAGCTTCTTTGTAACTCTTAAGAGGTCAAAAATATAACAAGCTCAAAATTCTAGACCTTATCAGCCTCAGTTCCAACCCAATAAACCTCCATATTGAAGGAGCCGTTAAAACATGGTACCTTCCACCTACATGTTCAAGATTCTGTTGACCATTTGACTGTGGAGGGATAGCCAAGTTTGAGTCTCCAGCCTAATCCCCAATGTGCGTGCTAAGACACCATTGCTATATTTCAATAGTGCAAATTTTTGGGGCTCTAGACGCTAAGCTTACATTTTTCAACATCTAGAGCCTTGGTTGCAACTCAAAACAACATTTGTAGCAAGAATATGAATGGTGTTTCCCATGCATTCCAACTGCATAATCTGTTTGCTGGATTAGGTTCACTCGAAAAGTTGTTTCTTACTTTCAGATCTTTGGCCCTACCACTCCTTTAAATCAAGTAGGATTTATGGTGTTGCTGGCGAAGGGGTGTTCCTGAAGAACTACATGCTTTACCAAGTGATAAAGGGTTTTCCTTAAGAAATAAAGCAAGGATAGTTAGGTAGTCTAATCAGGAAACACCTCCAAATGAGACAACACTTGTGAATTCCAATTCAAGCATCAAAGGATTTATGTGGAATAAATTAGTCCCCTTCTCAAAGTTTGATAGCAACCAACATGAGGTATAAGAAGAGAATATAGAGGAAGGTTAGTCATATACTCCAATTATTTCTCATCCTTCTATCACACTTTGGGGTATTAGCAATCCAAGTGAAGCCCCAAACATTCAAAATCATCCCAAACTACGTTCTAAGCCAACTCAGGTACTGGTTACAGTAGCCCATGTTATAGGAGAAATTCATGTTGAGTAAGGGGTAGTAGAAGGAGAATCCATCTCCTTTTAACATTATTAATCAAATGAAGAAGACCAATGTAAGCATTTCTATGTGGGAATATTTGAAAATTCTGGGCCAACAGGGATTTGTTACAAGCAGTTATGGAAAATTTGTCAGCATCAAATGATTTTCCCAAGAATCAAGAGAAGGTGCTCACTAATGCAGCTCCAAAAGAAGGAGTTCATGGAGGTCATCAAGGTAAAAACATGAAGCCTCCTCCATTCTATATATCTTTGATTATTAGGAACAACCTTGTACACAATTACATGATTGACTCAACTGCTAGCAGTTTGGTAATGCCGAAACAAATTACAAATCAATTTGGCATGAAATATGACCTAGTTTCTAAAGGAGTGGTACAATTAGATGGGATAACAGTGGGGAGTGTTGGGATGATAAAAGGTTTAAGTCTCACATTACATGTATGTCCTAATGTGAAAGTTCAACAGGATATATCAGTGATTGACTTACCACCACTCTTTGCATTTTTCTTGTCAAGAGACTTCACTACCAAAATTGGAGGCTACTTATCATCTGATTGGTCACATATGCTCTTCAGAACAAGGTATGGAGCTAAGGCTACAATCCAGTCTGAACCTATTGAAAATTTCCATATTGAAGCCTCATGTACCAAGCCCAATCAATGAAAAATTTCTTAGCCTTTGATCAAGAGGATTTCCCAAACACTTAGGAAGAAGATACCAAAGTTGGGGGCATCCCAAATTTGACTCTTGATGAATGGGAAAACAAAAGACATAGATATGATCCATACAAGGAAATAGAGGAGGCTGAGTTGGGAGTTTATTGTTTGCAAGAGGAAAACACACCTCTTCCTAGCCTCACCAAACCAGATGATAAGGGTGATAATGAAGTATGGTAGCTATTCTTTGATGGCTCAAGGAGTAGGAAAGGCACTGGAGGAGGAGAAATGATTTTTTCACCACAAGGTATGAAGTACTACTCAGCTTTCCATTTTCAGTTTACTTGTTCAAATAATACAGCTGAGTATGAAGCTTTGATACATGGATTGAATTGGGAAAGAAAGAGGGGTATACAAAACTTGCAAGTGTTTAGGGATAGTGAGTTAATTGTCAACCAGGTTAGGGGAAAACATGCTGCTAAGAATGATCTGCTCAAAGCCTACAAGCATCGGGTATGGGATCAAATTGATGATTTTGAAGCGTTCAATATTCAAGCCATACCAAGGTGAAAGAATGAGGTTGAAAATAGGCTTGAGGAAATTGGAGCAACATTTGATGTGGTGGGTAGTATTAAAAGAGATAAAGCGTAGCCACATATTCATGTAATTGTGAGGCTAGTTGTACCAGACAATAACATGAGATGACAAGTATTTGAGAATGATCAACAAATCATTAATTTCTTACAGGAGGAGGCTAAGTTCTCGGTTAAAAATCAGGAGAAATTGGAGCAACAGTATGGGGATCAAGTGGCACAATCTACAGACAAACAAATTTACCAAAGGGTTTAGTGACTCCAGAGTCGGTATTCAATCCCAATGATCAATTCTGGAAGGAAAAGGAAAATATTCAAATCAAAGAAGAAGATTCTGGGCCAATTTCAGTTGGAGAAGGAAAAAGACTTCAAATGGTCAAGGTAAGCACTAATCAAGAAAAATATGAATTTATACAAAATTTCCAAGAATTTCTCAGATGTATTTACTTGGAGCTATGAGGATTTGAAAGGATTTAATCCTAAGCTGGCACAACACATGATTGAACTAGATATCCAAGAGCTAAACCCATTCAGATAGAAGCAAAGGACATTCAATCCTCATATCAAGCCTCTCATGCAAAAGGGAACTGAATAAACTCATTGAGGAAAGCATCATCTTTCCATGATCAAGCACTCTTCATGGGTAGAAAATCTAGTGCCGGTTAGGAAGAAAGAATGGGGAAATCAGGTTATGTGTGGATTTTTGAGACTTAACATAGGCCTCTCTCAAGGACCACTATCCACTTCCTTCCATGGAGAAAATCCTATGGGTTGTAGTCGGTTCTGAAAGGTTTTCATTTCTAGATGGCTACTCAGGCTATAATCAAATAATGGTGAAAGAGGAAGACCAATTCAAGACAACCTTCACTATGAAGTGGGGCACATATGCTTATAGGAAGATGTCATTTGGACTGTCAAATGTTGGAGCCACTTTCCAAAGGGAAATGGATATGGAATTCAAAGGGATGATCAATAAGATAGTTCTTGTGTATCTAGATGACATTACTGTATTCTCCAAGAATGCAACAAGTCACCTCTTTCACCTCAGACAAGTATTCCAAAGATGCAGGAGATTTAGAGTGTCTTTGAATCCAAAAAAGTGCATATTCTTAGCTCATGAAGGTAAGATCTTAGGCCACATCATGTCTAAGGAGGGGTTGGAAATTGATCTGGAACAAGTTGAAGCTATTCAAGCATTTCCATTGCCAAGTCATAAGAAGGCTTTCCAAATTTTTTTGGGGAAAATTAAATTTATTAGGAGGTTTGTTCCTAACTTTTCCCATCTTATCAAGCCATTAACATTGATGTTGAAGAAGAGCATGGTTTTCAAATGGAATACCGAAGGAAAAGAAATATTTAAAGCTATAAATCATGCCATTGCACAGGCTCCAACCCTCATCAATCCAAATTTCTCAAAGGATTTCACCTTCTATGATTTTGGTGGCATAGATGCAATATCTACTATACTGGTACAACCAAATCAAGAAGGACTAGAGTAGCCTATTACATTCTTCAACCAAGGTCTTGAAGGATTATGAGGTGAGATATTCATCCATTGAAAATCATGTTCTTTTTGTGATTATAATTTTAAAGAAATTCAGGCATCTAGTGTAAAATAACAAAATTCATCTATTAGTTTCATATGCTGGTGTAAAATGATTTTCTTTTGAACAAGGACCTTAATGAAAAGAGAGCTGGTTAGATAACCAAGGTCATGGAGTATGATATCGATATAAATGTGACCAAATTAGTTAGGGGGAAAGGGTTGTGTGAGACAGCTAGCTTCATGTAAACATGTTGAATCAAGAGAGGAGGTAGAAGCTGTTGATGGTGTTGTAAGATAATTAAGAACATAGGCTATGCAGGTGGTATACCCATTCCTTTTTGGACTCAGGATGTTGTATATTTTCTTCAAACGGGTCAAAGTCCTCAAGGATTGAGTAATTCCAAAAGGAGGTATTTCAGACTTCATTGCATCCCATATGTGTTTGTAGATAATATTTTGTTCAAAAGGGATGTGAATGGTGTCCTCCTAAGGTGCATCAAGACAGATCAGATAGATAGGGTATTGCATGAGTTTCATGATGGAGAGGCAGGTGGTCACTTTGACCCAAAATAAATGGTTGTTACAATCATGAGGGCTAGTTATTATTGGCCTAATATCTTCAATGATTACTACTCATGGATCAA
Organism: Taxus chinensis; assembly: GCA_019776745.2. NCBI lineage: Eukaryota > Viridiplantae > Streptophyta > Pinopsida > Cupressales > Taxaceae > Taxus > Taxus chinensis. The sequence goes on from CM034151.1 coordinate 302,109,822, forward strand.
GAAATGTAAGAAGTGTGTCTTCCTCACAAGAAAAGAGAAACTAGTAGCCCTCCCACTCCATCCTATCTTTGTTAAATGAACCATTAATGTAATGGGGGCTTAGATTTTATTGTGATGATCAATTCTAAATTCCAGTCTAGGTCACATAATTGGATCCTTACAACTATGGTCTACTTCATTAAGTGGACAGAAAAATAGTTACACTTAATGAAGAAAATGAAGCCAACATTTTAGATTTTTATGAAGGTATTGTAACAAGGTTTGGTGTCCATTCCACTCTAATATCAGATAATTCCTTAGCTTTTCTTAGAGTATAGATATTTAATTGTCCTCATAGAAATGAAATCTACTTGAGCACTTATTCTAACTACTAGCCATAGGGTAATAGAATAAGCAGATTTCACGAACAAGAACTTATTGAGAATCATAAGAAGAACTCTTGATGAGAATAAGAGGACTTGGCATACCAAATTAAAATCATCCTTGTGGGATGATAGAATCACTCCCTAGAAGTCAACTGGTTATTCCCCTTTCAAGTTGGTTTATGAAAAATAAGCATGACTTCCAATGTCCCTTGAGTTACCATCCTTGGAGCTTATCAAACAACTCGAGTTGTTTGAACTCCCAGCTATGGAAGTCAAGTATGTAGAGCTCATGGAGCTAGAAGAACTAAAAAACCAGGCCATGAAAATAATGGAGATGGACCAAGCTCAAAACAAGATGAGCTTTGACAAAAAGGCAAAAATAAAAAACTTTCCAAGAAGGAGACTTGATTCTAAAATGGGATGTAGATAGAGCCAATCCAGGGAGAAAATCCAAGTTTGATGTGATATGGAGTGGACCTTATATGATTTCAGGATTTAAGAGTAACAACGCTTTTTAACTATCTAAGTTAGATGGAGAATAATTGTAGATTCTGGTCAATGGGATCTATCTCAAGTATTGTTACTAAAGTAAAGCATCTCATTTCTGTAAATATTAGTATTAGGTTCTTATTTCCTCCAAGTTCTTGCAGCACATTATTTCTTTTGTAGTTAGGTTTGCTTTCAGATAAGTGATTATGCACTCTCTGCATGTTCCATTTGGGATGTGTATGATTTTTTTATTTGTAGATAATTCTACTATGTTGCAGTTGCACCTTTCTAGCTTCAGGTGAGGTCCGATGATGAAATAATATCGCACCATTGTTTTCAGAGATTTTTAAGAGGTTTCGTGACATCAGACCAATTTTCAGCAATCAAAATGACTTCATGCCCAATGGATGTAAAATTACTGGTCTTTCTGATCTAGCAGGTAGATCACCCCGCAAGTCACAAAATTGTTATCCATTTTCCCCCCCTTTCAAAATGGATTAACCTACAGGTCTAGGCATTGATAGTTAATGGGGAGCAGTTTACAGGGTATCTCACAACGAACTTGTGAGCCGCAGCAAAGGTTTGGAGATGGGTTTGTTTTAATTATCAAGATGGAAAAATAAACAGATTGTTGCCTCTTTGTTGCATGTCAACCACCTTCTTAACGCACGTCAACCACGCGTTAGTCACCTTCCATTGTTACATTCCGCTACCACCTTCTCGTCGAGAAACAACATCCTCCTTGATGTGCATCAACGCCCTTATTGATGTACCTCAACCTTGTCCTCCTTGATGTGTATCAATGCCATTGTTGACACGTGTCAATTGTGTCCTCCTTGACATGTGTGAACATCCTTTTTGACTTGCCTCAACCATTTCCTACTTGACATGTGTCAACTCCCTTATTGACGTGCGTTTGTTAGGAAATAAGAGATAAAATATGTGAAATAATCCCTTACAGAATCACAACAGTAGAAACTAATATGCAGAAATTATTACAGATCTCAAATTAAAGTGTACAGAATGAAATAACACAACACAAAGAGACAGTATTTAATGTGGTTCACCCAATTTGGGCTACGTCAACCAAGAATCACTTGTTCAAGATTTTATTATAAGTCTCTGCTCTCTCAATACAATACCTATATCTATTCGAAACTATGCTCAACAAACTCTACATAATTCACACCCAAATTCAAAACACATCTGCAATACATGTTACATTGTACATTTAACATATGCATAAGACCATATAAGTAGATAACTGCTTAAGTAGTTTCATAAAACCGTGGGTATTAAAACCATGGGCTAAAACCCGTCCCATAAAACTATGGGTCAAAAAACCCACCCATATGAGAAGAGCATGTTTCCCGATATGTCGGGTGCATTTTTTTAGGCCAAAAAAATTTACGCCTAAAAAAAAACTTTTCGGGGGCTACACCCCCAGACCCCTGCTCGGGTCTTGGCCCGACCCCAAACCTCGATGGGGATACATGAAAGTGTACAATACTCTTAGTGTACAGTCTTCAACACTTTCACACATGAAAATAGGGTCCACAACCTAATAATCTTCCACTTGGAGACTAGTTTTCCTCTGAGCAAGCTTCTCAACCCTTCACTAGTTTTCTGTGAAGACTAACCAAAGTTGAACATAACTTCAGTTTTTCCCCTTGTGACCACCTTGGTCATCATGTCTACAGGATTCTAAATAGTACGAATCTTCTCCATCTTCAACTTCTCCGCCTCTAAAGCTGTCCTAATGAAATGATACCTTAACTGTATATGCTTTTTCCAAGAGTGGAAAGTAAAGTTCTTAGTTAGGTTTATAGCACTCTGACTATCACTATGCAACTTTCCTTCCTCCTGCTTATACCCCAACTCCTCAAGTCATTACTGTAGCCAAATAATTTCCTTTGCTTACCTCTGTGGAAGTAACATACTTAGCCTCCATGTTTGAAAAAGAACACCATCTTCTATAGTCGTGAACTCTAGTTTACTGTTGTCCCACCTATAGTGTAAAAATAACCTGCTGTGCTCCTCCTGCTGTCTAAATCTCCAGCCATATCTGAATCTACAAAACCACACAAAGTGATGTCTTATCCACTATAGCATAAAATTGTCCCTATGGTCCCTCGCAAATACCGAAGGATTCACTTTACTGCCTGCCAGTGATCTCTACTTGGATCACTCATAAATCTACTCACCGCTCCCATTGCATGGGAAATATCAAGCCTAGTGCACACCATGATATACATCAAATTGCCAATTACTGATGAGTAAGGTACCTTGGACATTTGGTTTCTCTCCTGCTATGTCTTGGGACAATGCTCCTTTGATAACTTGAAATGACTTGCCAAAGGAGTCCCAATATGTTTAACATCTTGCATATTAAACCTCTCAAATACCTTCTTAATGTACTCTTCTTAAGATAAAGTCAGCTTCCATTCCTTACTATCCCGAGATATCCTCATACCAAGGATTTTTTTGGTTTCCCCCAAATCCTTCATAGCAAAGGATGCACTTAGCTGCTTTTTGAGTACTTTTATTTCCTACATGTTTTTCCCTGCAACCAGCATGTCATCTACATAAAAACACAGGATAATATAACTTCCATCCTCAAATTTCTTTGTATACACGCAATGATCAAAATTATATCTAATATAACCTTGCTCCATCATTAAGCTATCAAAATTCTTATACCATTGACGTGGAGCTTATTTCAGGCCATACACGCTCTTCTTCAGTTTGCGCACCATATCCTCTTTACCTTTGACCTCATAGCCCTCTGGTTGCTACATATATAGTTCCTCCTCCGAATCACCATGGAGAAATGTAGTCTTTACATCAAGATGTTCTAAGTGCAAGACTCAAGTACTTCTACTCCAACTATTCCTAGAACAATTCTAATAGAAGTCATATTTACTACAGGAGAAAATATCTCATCAAAATCTATACCTTGTTTATGTGCAAACCTCTTTACCACTAACATGGTGCCTTATATCTTTTCTTTCCTCCTTCTTCATCTTTAACTCTATACACCCACTTGTTCTATGCAATTTTCTTTTTCCTTCAGGTAGCTTCACTAAATCCCATGTCTGGTTCTCCATGAGAGCCTGATGTTCGTCATCCAGGGCTTGCTCCCACTTCTTCCTGGCATCTACCTGTATTGCTTCATCAAAGCACTCTAGCTATCCACTATCAGTGAGTAATAAATAATAAAGAGAAGAAGAAAACCGTTCAGGTTCTCTTCTTACCCTAGAAGACCTCCTCAATATAGGAGTTTGGGGTTCTTGTTGAGGAGGTTCCTAAACTTATTCATGTGTCACTTTCCCATCCGGAAGATCTTCCACCGTTGTATATTCTTTCTTGGATTCTTCCCTATTTTCCTGTAATTGTTGCTTATACATGACTTTCTCATTAAAGACCACATCCCTAGATCGAATGATTTTCTTTTCCTTAATACTCTAACATTTATATCCAAAGTCGTCACCACCATAACCAATGAAAGTACATTTTTTTTATTTAGTCTCTATCTTGGTCCTATCATCCTTGTCTATATGAACAAACACCTCACATCTAAAGACTCTAAGAAATGAATAGTCAACTTTCTTACCATACCAAGCCTCCTTAGGTATGCCTCCATCCAAGGTACTTGAGGGTCATTTGTTTATCAAGTACACAGCTGTGCTCACCACTTCTGCCCAAAAAGAAAGAGGCAATCTTGCATGTAACCTCATGCTCCTAGCATGTTCCATTATTGTTCTGTTCATCTTTTTGATACCCATTCTACTATGGAGTTTCTTGAACCGTCTTTTTCCTGCGGATTCCATTCTTAGAACAGTAATCATCAAATTCATTGCTGTAAGACTCCCCTCCATTATCTAACCTGAGACATTTTTAGCTTAAGACCTATTTCATTCTCTACCAAGGCTTTCCATTTAACAAAAGTGTCAAATACATCAGATTTGTTTCTAATACATAAACCCAAACTTCTCCTTGTTGCATCATCAATAAAAGCAACATAATAACTTGAACCCCCAAGAGATGATACCTAAGCTGGCCCTCACACATCATAATGCACCAGCTCTAACTTACTCTCTTTCTTGTAGGTCCAACCTTGGGGAAACCTTACTCACTTATGTTTCTCATATATGCAGTCCTCATAGAACTCCAAACCCGTTTCTATATATCTGGGAAAATCCTTCTTTTGATCTCCATGCCCTTATGGGCTCATATGACTGAGCCTATAGTTCCACAATGTTGTATCTACTTCTGAAGCCACAAGATTATAAACATTAGTGCTATAAGTGGTTAAATACAAGGTTCCAACCTTCTTACCCTCTTACCACCACCACAGAGCAACCCTTGGTATCCTTCCAAGAGTCTACTGTAAATATCACAGTACAACCATCACTTCCCAACTATCCTGCCGTATCAAATTTCATCTTAATGTAGGCACAATGTCTGACATCCTTCAATAGCCACGTATTCCCATTCTGCATCTTAACCTGAATAGAACCTTTTCCAACTATGCTGCAGGCTCATCATCACCAAGAAAAACATGCCCAAAATCTCCTTGAACATAATCAACAAAATAATGCCTATGTGGAGAAGAAGAATGGAAAGAAACCCCTGAATCTAAAACCCAAGCTTCAGTAATATTACAAAGAAAGAATCAAATCATCCTAACATTACATTACTGTTGCCACATTTGCCTCCTTGTTTTCTTCTTGTGTTTCTCTTATCCCGAAGCTCCCAAAACATCCGTCTTCCTCTTGACTTTGAACACCCAACTTGTTCTATATGCTCTATTTTTCCTTTGAGTAGCTTTACCAAATCCCGTCTATCTCTCTAGAGCCTGATGCTCTCATCTATTGCTTGCTCCCACTTCCTTCCCGGCATCTACCTACTTGCTTTGATCAACTCTCCATGTTCTCTCTCACGATCATGAGTAATAAATAATAAAGAGAAGAGAAAATTTCAGGTTCTCTTCTTACCCTAATAGACCTCCTCATTATAGAGTTTGGGGTTCCTGTTGAGGAGGTTTCCTACACTGATTCATGTGTCACTTTTCCATCCGAAGATCCTCTACTGCTGCATATTCTTTCTGATTCGTCCCTTGTTTCCTGTACTGCTGCTTATACATGACTTTCTCATTAAATACCACATCCCTAATCGAATGATTTTTTTGTCCTTACCTCCAACATTTAATCTAAATTCATCACCACCATAACCAATGAAAGTACATTTTTTTATTATTCTCATCTGGTCAAGCATCCGGGTCCTTATGAACAACACCTCACATCAAAGACTCAATAAATGAATAGAGTCCACTTTCTTACCATATACCAGCCTCCTTAGGTATGCCTCATCCAGGTACTTTGAGGGTCATTTGTTATCAAACAAACACAGCTGTTGCTCACCCCTTCTGCCCAAAAAGAAAGAGGCAATCTTGCATGTAACCTCATGCTCCTAGCATGTTCCATTATTGTTCTGTTCATCTTTTTGATACCCCCATCTACTATGGAGTTCTTGGACCCGTTTTTTCCTGCGGATTCCATTCTTAGAACAAGTAATCATCAAATTCATTGCTGTATAATACTCCCCTCCATTATCTAACCTGAGACATTTTAGCTTAAGACCTATTTCATTCTCTACCAAGGCTTTCCATTAACAAAAGTGTCAAATACATCAGATTTGTTTCTAATACAATAAACCCAAACTTTCCTTGTTGCATCATCAATAAAAGCAACATAATAACTTGAACCCCCAAGAGATGATACCTAAGCTGGCCCTCACACATCATAATGCACCAGCTCTAACTTACTCTCTTTCTTTGTAGGTCCAACCTTGGGAAACCTTACTCACTTATGTTTCTCATATATGCAGTCCTCATAGAACTCCAAACCCGTTTCTATATATCTGGGAAAATCCTTCTTTATGATCTCCATGCCCTTATGGCTCATATGACTGAGCCTATAGTTCCACAATGTTGTATCTACTTCTGAAGCCACAAGATTATAAACATTAGTGCTATAAGTGGTTAAATACAAGGTTCCAACCTTCTTACCTCTTACCACCACAAGAGCACCCTTGGTATCCTTCCAAGAGTCTACTGTAAATATCACAGTACAACCATCACTTCCCAACTATCCTGCCGATATCAAATTTCATCTTAATGTAGGCACATGTCTGACATCCTTCAATAGCCACGTATTCCCATTCTGCATCTTAACCTGAATAGAACCTTTTCCAACTATGCTGCAAGGCTCATCATCACCAAGAAAAACATGCCCAAAATCTCCTTGAACATAATCAACAAAATAATGCCTATGTGGAGAAGCATGGAAAGAAACCCCTGAATCTAAAACCCAAGCTTCAGTAATATTGTACAAAGAAAGAATCAAATCATCCTAACATACATTACCTGTTGCCACATTTGCCTCCTTGTTTTCTTCTTGTTGTTTCTTCTTATCCCGAAGCTCCCAACAATCCTTCTTTCCATGCCCAAGCTTTCCACAGTGCCAGCATACTATCTTCTTTTGGATTTTGACCTTGCCCGATCCTTTGATTTTCCATGGCTTGCTCTATTCTTCTGTCTCTCTCTAGTTTCCATTGTCAAAGCATTCCCTGAAGTAATAGAGAATACATGAAAACTGTACAGTACTCTTAGTGTACAGTCTTCAACACTTTCACACATGAAAACAAGCTCCACAACCTAACAGCATCAACTACTTCCTCCTTGACATGCATCAAAACCCTTATTGACGTACATCAGTCATTTCTTGTTGACGTGCATTAACACTTTCCTCTTAACATGCGTTAACTAAATTTTCTAGCATGTAATAACTCCCCTCCTTTTCATGCATTGTTCTACTTTTCCCCATCTTTTTCACCTTCTTGTCACGTGGAAACATTTTTTCTATCGTGCATCAATCTCCCCTCTCTATCGCATGACATCATTTCTTCTTGTCATGCGAAAAATCATTCCCTCATCAAGGACAACTCTTTCTGTTCTCATCTGACATCAGCTAGTGGTTTTTATTGGGTGGCAATAAGGAGTTTTGGATATGGATAGGAATTAATGACCTCGTACAAGGTAGCTCAACAACTGGATTAATGAGGTATGACACCCATGTTCCTCGTGTAAGAAAAGTACCACTGGGAAGCAAACTGGTATTGTTGCCCATACCTCTGTATGGGAAATTAATGAAAGATGTCAGTTGGTAGATCCTTTTCTCTCTATATATGTAATTTCCCCTTCATTTGAGGGGAGATATTTTGAAATGTAGGAACTCTGCAAACATTGTTCCAGCACATTTTTGAGCTACAGGCCTCAAATTTATGCATTTTGTGAAGGATTCTTTCCTTGTGCCTATATTGTAATGGATTGTGAATCATTTTAACAAATAAAATTAGTGATTTGTGGCTCTTCTTTCCTTAGCTTTATTTATATTGCACTTCTTGAATTATATTATTTTTTGTAGGTATATTGTGCATACTATATTCCTTTACAGGATTTAAATTTGTTGTGCTCCACGAAATTGGAGGTTTGAATGTGTTTTGGGACTTTAGCACTTTGTATGCACTCTTCTTCCCCATTTCAAAGGGATTGGATTGGACCAAAGAGTGGAGTAAGTACTCGTGACACTCTTATTTTATCCCATTGAAGTGTAATATGAGATTGAAAAGGTTTATTACCCCCAAACACAGATGATGAAAATGCATTGGAGGGAATGAGAGCCAAGGTTTCCCCAAGTGATGATATGTGTGAGGGAAATAATTAATTTGAATTTCCCCAAGATATGATTACGATAAGAAAGGAAAAATACTAATTGTCTTGATAGTCGTAAGATGATTAAAATGATCACTAAGGTAGGAATTAAATGTTTGATTTCATTTTTATATGTTGATTTGTTGAAAAAATTGAGGATTTTGTAATTTTTAGGATTTTTTTTAATATTTGAATGTTTTGATTATTTTTTGATATATATGACTTTATTGATTGTTTTGAATTTTTGAATTTTTTAAACAAAAGGGTAGCTATATAGTAGGGAGAACCCGATTTTCCCTAGTGAAGCATTGGTTTGCCCCAGCGAGTCAGAAGAAGTTTACAAAAATGATCTTGCAAATGAGTGGGCATTGTGATGGAGGTTAAGACAATCATCTAGAAGAAGAAGCCACAAACAATAGTCTAGAGGAAATGCAAAGAAAATGAGTGTTTGTTTGAGCACAAAGTACAAAAAGGAAAAAAATAGGGTTAGTAGGGTATAAATAGGAGGGTGGGAGGGTTAATAATGTAGATTTGGTCTGAGCTCTGTGAAATATAACACTAGAAATATATTCTATTAAACATATAATTTAATAATAAAATGTGTATCAAATATACAAAGATATAAAAGCAACCTTCCTAATTAATAGGAAGGTAAAATAACAAATAACCCGTTTATAACAACACAGGTGAAACAATCTAACCAAGTAAACAAACCTGAAATAATTAATTACCATGCGGTAATTAATGATAATAAAAATAATGGAGCACTATAACATATTGATTTCCTGACATTCCCCCCTTAGTGTGAACATGGGGAAAAAATACCTTATACTTGCACCCGCTCATGATTTGGTGATTTTCACAGGATGATCAAAAACCTCAAGGATGGTTTTGCAAATGGCTGATCAAAAATTGAGACTGGTGGTTTTGCAATTGGTTTACCACAAACCACAAATTGATGGTTTTGCGAATGGATTACCAACAACCAAGAATGGTGGTTTTGCAATTGGTTTACCAAAAACCACAAATGAAGGTTTTTAAGTGGGTTACCTACAACCACATCATGATGTTCCAAGTAGTATTATCACCCCTCATCACATCTCACTGCAGGGAATAACATAGGAAATTGTGTTGAAATATGTTACTCACGTACAAACAAAGAAAAGATGACATAATGGAAATGGAACATTGGGATCATGTTCCCCCCCTCAATGTGTAATTTACACTTATTCAAACAGAAACAATGCTAACTCGAACATTGAAATTGAAACTTTGAAATACATAGTGGAAAGCACACTGCAAAAACTGCAAACACACATGTCACCAAACCTTTGTGCAGCCCCGTCATTGGTGACTGACAAGAGTTTGTTGATTTAAATTCAACCTCCATTTTCATCCATCCCTAGCTCACCCAGATTTGATCATGAAATACGATTACAACTCTCCTCTCAACTCAAACGTAAGATTATACTGAAAATGCATCTAGCTAAAAGTGATTCAATTTTAATTTTTTTTAGACTTTTACAATGTCAAAAAATTTGACATTTACGATGACTTTTATAATTGACTGACAATTATTTTGAATTTTATGATATGACAAGAATATGAATTTCACAATAACAATACGAATTTTACAATGACTCGAAATAATAATTGACATTTTGAGCATAGCGATAAAGACTCTTTTATTTTTAACACTTGCAATGACATAAATTTTTAAAAACCCAATGAAAAAATGACTCTATACTTTGAAAACAAGACTATAATCCAAGACAATTATACTATAATCATCTAAACAGAAAAGACCATAAATAACTCAATGTAATCTAAAACATTCTACCTATATAAATGAAATCTAAACCACATAATAAAAGATAAACACCATGAATTTAAACCTATAACCATAAAATAGACTCATGCCACTTTGACCTATCTAAAGACTCAAATAAAAAAACTTACACAATAGTTTATAGAAGCAGAAATTACCTTTATTATTTTGATAGCACAAACCTTTTAATCAACTCATACGCCAAAAATGCAAGAAGAAATGTGATGAAATCCATTTGATGCAATTTTCATTTAGAGCATCACCTGAGTGTCTAGATCACATGACATAATGACCAAATGTTTATTACACCTTCTATGCTTACACCAGATGTCTGTGAATGGAATTATTGACTTCTCACAAACCTACAAGTTCTGGCGAATCAAACAAATAGATCTTCTTGATGGACCAGTATAATTATGCAGAGTAGTTTTGAGGGGTGTATAATGTCTTATCAATCAAATATCAATAGTTGTGTGAATTATCTGTTGACCATTGTAAACCAACATCAGGTCGCATACACCTATATCACGCATGATGAATACCCATAATTATGCAGAGTAGTTTTGAGGGGTGTATAATGTCTTATCAATCAAATATTAATAGTTGTGTGAATTATCTGTTGACCATTGTAAACCAACATCAGGTCGCATACACCTATATCACGCATGATGAATACCCATAATTATGCAGAGTAGTTTTGAGGGGTGTATAATGTCTTATCAATCAAATATTAATAGTTGTGTGAATTATCTGTTGACCATTGTAAACCAACATCAGGTTGCATACACCTATATCACACATGATGAATACCCATAATTATGCAGAGTAGTTTTGAGGGGTGTATAATGTCTTATCAATCAAATATCAATAGTTGTGTGAATTATCTGTTGACCATTGTAAACCAACATCAGGTCACATACACCTATATCACGCATGATGAATACCCATAATCGTGTATAGGCTTGATCTGCAACAATACACAGGTCCGTCGATGTAAATTTCACTAGTCTTCTTTGATTTGTAGACATCCCTTGTCATACATATATAAAATTATATAATGAATCTAAAACCTTCGCATAAGCATACATGCTTGATATCTATGAATATGACTGAGAACAAGATTTGATGCCTATGCTAAAAATGCACTCCTACACGACTACTATACAATGGCCTCTTATTTTTATATTTTAGATCTCAAGAATAGACATATTGTTTCTCTGATACCAAATGTAGATTTGGTTTGAGCTCTACGAAATATAACACCATAAATATATTTTATTCAACATATAATTGAATAATAGAATGGCTATTAAATACCCAAATATATACAAAGAACCTTCCTAATTAACAGGAAGGTCAAATAAAAAATAACCCATTTATTGTAATATGGGTGAAACAAACTAACCAAGTAAACAAACCTGAAATAATTATTTACCATATGGTAATTAATGATAATACAAATAATGGAGCACTATAACATATTGATTTCCTAACAAAAAAACATCGCAACTCATTTTTCTTATCAGACTTCGTTTTCTATTTGGGTAAAATTTAAGCTCTAGAATTTGATAGAGATAGCTTTGATGATCACAAAGGAAACATTAGGAAGCCCGTGATCATGAGTTTGGGTGGAGGCCAGACAAGGGTGTTGCGGTAAGTATCTATAAAATTTAAGTTTTCGATGCATTTATTACTAGTTAGATGTCAGAAAAAAGTTGTTTTTAATGCTAATGTATGTGTGCTAGCGTAGCTTGAGTAATTTTATAGCATGTTGTATGTGCTAGCGTAATAGTTAGAGCATGAGTGTTGATGTGTGTGCCCTAGCATGAATGTGCTAATTTGTATGTGTATGCGTTAGCATACAAGTGCATGCGCTAACATAGAAAAGGATGTGATAACATAGTAAAATGGTTCACTAGTATTACAAAGGGCCCACTGGTGTAATCAAATGACATTTAGAAGAAATTTAGGAGGTTAGGATAGAATAAAAATGTTCTAACAGTGTTTTTGAATGATTTTTAGGAGAGACCACTAGGATCAGACATGCGGGTGTGGCACAGAAGACTACAGACATTTGAGAGGAGGTTCACACACAGTCAGTAGTGGCGGTTCGTCGCACTTTTAGAGGTGATGAGGTTGGCATATATTTCACATCTACCACACATCATACTAGACCATTTTTTATTGATAACTTTGGCTAAGCAATGATGCATCAAGAGTCATACATTCATGTTGTCGACCGAGGAGATGAAGGTGACCTTAGAGGATGTGCATCAGATCCTTTAGGTGCCAATGCAGGGTATATTAGTAGAGTTTGATGGGAATTTTTCATGGATACTTCGACACATATGGGATTTATTCTTTTTAGAGGGTGTACCTAGAGAGGGAATGGTGATGTACTTGTACTAGTGCATAAATGATAGGAAGGTATCCCAACTACCTATATATGTTATGGATCCTATCAGTGGCTATTTATTGTTTGATAATACTAGGACTCATTTTTCAGTTGGTTTTGATAAGTGTAGTTACACAACTAATGGAGGGTGAGGTATTTGCATGGGGATAGTACATCTTAGCACACTCATATAGAGACTTGCATTCGATATTTTGCAAAGGTATGAGGAATTTGATCCCAACTATATTACTTCAGCTATGGACATGGAACTTTATGACAATTGGATGCCAAGTGGGTATTCTACGAGTTAGGAAACTAGATGATCCATCATAATTTACATGGGATATAGTAGGTATAGGCCAGAGATGTTATAGGGGGGATATTGCTTTCTATCGATGGGAATTCAATGATTTACAACTACATGTGGTGACTTGGAGATTATACAGATTATATCAGTATGATATCAATGGTATAGAGATGTGTATGGTGGAGGTGGACCATTATATTATTGGTAGCCACAGTCATATCATGTTGTTGTACAAGGTAGTTATGTTCTGAAAATAGTTCAGAGTTATACAGGGTATAACAGGTGGGGATTAGTGGTACACACAAGTAGTGCATGAGACAATGAACTTTGAGTGGTAGATTAGGGTGCAATATGCCAAGGATATATTCTTTATATTCATTCCATGGGCATGGGATGCTCATTCCCAAGTTACAAATATAGGCACTAGTCTGGATTATGTTACATGGTATGCAGTGATTATACCTGGCTAGATCACTATTCTGTAGGTGTCCATATATACATAGATAACAGTAGTAGCCATGGGTGGGCCACAACAAATAATAGCTAGAGGTATATTGGGCCAGGCAGAGGCTGAGGGATAGGGACATGATGCTCAAGGTCCATAGGTTCATGTGGAACAAGGGCCACATGTCCATGTGGCATAGGAGCCATAGATAAGGTTTCACCAGGGCCATAGGTACAAGTGGCACAAGAAGTATATGTACTATAGGTACATGATACAAGAATTTATATAGCTTATGCAACACATGTACAAGAACAAATAATAAAGGTTAATGTTTCTCATATACTATTCTAGATGCCACAACAAGTTCCAGTATAGATACTACTATAGGTAAATGTTACCTTTACAAATGCCACTGTCATAACCTAGACCACCTAGTCCAGGATTCCGAGCAGCAGGAGGACAAAGTGTGTGGAATCAAAGTATACAAATGTAGCCACATATTCAGGCATGTTGGCTAAATAATTTGTTGCAAGGGAAAATTATGGGATATCACCAACGCTATCGAACTAAGTCCCTTTGCTTGAATGGGGAAGCTCCATTTATTGAAAGTGAGGAAATAAATTTAAACTAAATTAATATATAGGGGTGTCCCGAATACCAGGGATCACACAAGAATACTTACTTAGACCTATGGAAACTTCTTGTATGGAATACAAGGGAGGAAAATTTCTTAGAGGAAGAAATATGACATGGAAATAAGAAGGGTATTTTAACAAACAAATAGTGTAGCTGAATTTATTGCATTAAAATTAGAGTATTTCAATTGTATCAATCAGAATAAACCATTCACATAGAAAGAGGAACAATGAACAAGAAACAAATTTTTTTATTGTATCATGTTGCAAAATTTACAATGTTCTTGGAGTATAAATTGAGATGGGGAAAGAATTTCAATAGATTAGAGAATAGAGGAAATGAAGGCAATTATTCCTAGAAAGAAAATGGAAGCTAGTAAATAAGAATTAATCACCCCCTTATAATGAGGAGGTCATCTCCTTTTATAGCTTTACAATTCATTTCCTCATCTACCCCCAGATGAATTTTCATATTCCCATTACAAGTGATTTTTTAAATGTCCTTAGGAGAGGAAAAATTAAATACGACTCTTATAATTTGAGGGAGTACTTTTACATCTTAAAAATATTTCATTTTCACTTAAATGAATAAGAAAAAACATCATGATCATCACAGGGGGTTCACTTAGTAAAAGTATGGTATAACACGTGCGTTCAAAGGGTATTAAAGAATATCATTAATTCTAGTTTTTACCTCTAATTATTCAAATGATAATACCCCTCTTTTTATATTATTAGACTGAAAATACCCCCTATTTTTTCCATGTACCTTACTTATGTATTTTTAAATTAAAATTTTATTTACCCCTTTTTATTTCTACCCTAATATATTAAACAAAAAATATTTCATATTTCTCACTCAAATTTTTTTAATATGCATTTCCTCTCTGAAAAGAGTTGGCAAGGAAAAAATTGATCAGTAATGGAAGAACTTGCTCAACAGAAACAAAGCTTGCATAGAGGAAAGACATTAGAGTGTCTTGGCATGCTCATAAATGAATAGAAAAGGGGTACATAAAGGGGGCTGAGTAACCCTAGTGCATGACACATATGAAACCCTAAGCCTAACCCTAAACCTAACCCATGTGAGATGACCCTCCAACATGAGAGAAGGACACAAAGGATAACTCACACTAACACCCCCCTTCATCGAAGCTGGGGTAGCAGTTGTGATGAGTTAGACAAAAGAGGAAGACACTCCTGAACAACTAAGAAAGATGTGTCAATGGGGCCTGGCAACTAAAGGCCTGATAAGGTGCCCATATACAAACACGATCTTCCTAGAAGAAGAAGAAGAAGAAAAGAAGGACTACATAGCCCTAAGAAGATGGGCAGCTGCAGAAAACCTCACCCCAAGAAGAGACCGTAAGTGAAGAAAATTCATCTCAGTGAAGGGCTTGGTGAATAAATCTACAATCTGATCAGCTGTCTGAATGTACTACATGTCGATGATACCATCATGAATAAGATCCCATATGAAGTGCATATGGATCTCAATGTGCTTCATCCACTGATGTTAAACTGGATTTCTGTAAATAGAGATTGTGCTTGTGTTATCACAGTAGATAATGGTAGGCCGCCGAAAGTGGATGCCAAACTTTGTCAGAATACCCTGTAGCCAAATAGCTTCTATGGCAGCGTTAACTACTCCTCTGTATTCTACCTCTGTAGATGATATCACAATTGCATTCAGCTTCTTGCTAGACCAACTAATAGGACCCGAAATAAGAGAGAAACTATAGCCAGAAGTAGATTTCTGATGATCTAAGTCACTAGCCCAATTAGAATATGTGAATCCAATCAAGTCAATATCAACCCCTCCATGATAGTGAATTCCATCAGCATAAGTGCCATGAACATAATGAAGGATCCATTTAGCTGCTTTCCAATGCAACTCATGTGGCTCCTGCATGAATCTGGACATGATCCCAACATCATATGATAAATCTGGTCAAGTGTGAGTCAAGTAGATCAAGCTCCCCACTAACTATCGGTAAAGAGTACCATCAACTAAGTGAGTAGAGCAATCTGAAACCAATTTAACCCCGGAAAGAAAATGAGTAGGAGAAGACTTGCAATCGGACATGTGAAACTGAGCTAGCAAATCAAGAGCATACTTAGGCTGCGAAATCAAGATTTTCAAGTCAGATTGTGAAATATGGATCCCAAGAAAGTAATGAAGCAGACCTAAGTCAGTCATGGAAAACTTGTTGGCTAAGGCGATCTTCACAGAATCAATAATAGAGGAAGAGCTACATGTGATCAACAAGTCATCAACATATAGAACAAGAATGAGTATGGAGTCATCTTGCCGTAGAATATAAACATTTAGATCAGAGTGACACCTAATAAACCCTGATGTAAGTAAGAAGGAGTCCATCTTAGCATACCAAGCTCGAGGGGCTTGTTTAAGGCCATAAAGATACTTCTTTAACTTACAAACGAGGGAGGAATCTTGGACATAACCCGGAGGTTGTTCCACATAGATATCTTCCTCTAGGTCACCATGAAGGAAGGCACTCTTAACGTCCATTTGATGGAATTTCCATCTGTTTGCTGCAGCAATGGCTAAGGTCAATCGAATAGAAGTCATCTTCGCAACTGGAGAAAAGGTTTCTGTAAAATCAACCCTAGCTATCTGGGAGAAACCCTTAGCTACTAATCACAGTTTAAACTTTTTGACGTCTCCATCTACTCCATACTTTGTTCGGAACACCCACTTACACCGAATGATTTTTCTTCCTTTTGGCAGAGTGGTGAGATCCCAAGTATCATTCTTCATGAGAGAGGAATACTCCTCATCCATGGCATAATCCCACTCAGGAATACCAGAAGCCTCTCGGAAAGATTGTGGATCAGAAGCAGAGGTGAAGAAAGAGTGGGCTCCAATGAAATCTAAGCGAGTACGTCTCATATCCGAAGTATCTCCAACTAAATCTCTAGCACTTTACAAAGTTTTCCTGGCCCAAAGGGGACCAGGAGGATTAGGCTTAGAGTCGGAAGATTATTCACTTGAGTGAGAAGGGACATAGTCATCATCATCACTACTGTCAGAATCAGAACACTCAAAGATTTGATGGTCAGGAGGATCTGGAAGAGGAGCACGCTCAATAGTATCATCATTTGATGAGTCAGAATCTGAATTAGCAAGCTGAAGAACCTCAATAGGTGGAGAAGTAGAAGTCGAAGAAGACTCATTGAACTTAACACTTCTCTCAATATATAGCTCATGAGAAGTAGAATTCATAAATCAATATCCCTTCACGCCATCAGGATACCCTACAAAGATATAAGGTTTGGATTGTGGTTCCAAGGCCTTGCATTTCTTCTTGGGAATCCGAGCCATAGCCTTGGATCTGAAGACTTGATAGTGCTCAACATCAGGCTTGCATCCAAACCAGGATTCAAAGGGTGTTATCCCTCTTACTGCCTTGTGTGGAACATTGTTCTAAATGTAATTTGCACAATTCACTGCTTCGGCCCAATACTGTGGAGAAAGCGACTTCGAGTGAATCATACAAGTGGCCATCTCCTTCAGAGTACGGTTCTTTCTTTCTGCAACTCCATTTTGTGAAGGGCTATAAGCAACTATATGTTGCAAAGAGATCCCTTAAGAAGTATAGAAATCCATGAACCTATTGTTTACATATTCACCTCCATTGTCAGTTCAAAGAACCTTGATAGACCATTCTGCCTGTTTCTCAGCAAGAGCCTTAAAGTCCTTAAAATGTTCAAAGACTTCAGACTCAAGCTTAAGAAAATATACCCAAGTATATCACGAATAGTCATCAATGAAGGTTAGCACATAAAGAGCTCTAGTAAATGAAGGAGAAGGAAATGGACCAGAAACATCGTTGTGAACAAGATTCCAAGGGATGAGTGGCTCTCTAGGTTTTTCCTTTGTCAAAGTTCTTTTCAGGATGCTTTCCAAGGGTACAACCCTCACAAAGACCCTTAGAAAACTTGACGCGAGGCAACCCGTTGACCATTTCATTTTTACTCAATTGTTCAAGGTAGTAATAATTTAGATGTCTAAAATGCTCATGCCGTAGCTTACTAACCTCATTTGCATGAGTGAGCAAGGCAGTGGGTGTAGAATCAGAGGTAAAGTGGGAGAAGGTGTACAACCATGAACGGTGATTTGTCTTTCCCTCAGCCACTGTAGTGTCATTGTTAAGCTCACGAATGATCACTGAGTTAGGATCAAATTTCACTCACATTCCTTCACCAAGGTGAGTAATTTGGTAAACTGATAGGAGATTGGTAGAGAGATCAGGAACACTCAACACTTGGTTAAATGTTCCCCCATCCATCTCTACCGATCCACTACCGGAAACCGACATTGTCGTGTCATTACCCATCGTGATTTGGGACATTCCACAAGGTTCGATGTTGGAAAACTCAACATGCGAAGAACCCATGTGGTGCGAGGCACCGGAATCTATAATCCATGTCGATGAAGGAGAAACTTTGGCTACAAGGGCCTTTCCTTTCTTCTTATCATTTTTAGCACCTTTTGCAATAGAAGACTCGACCTTCGGAGCATTTTGTTTTATGGATTCAGGAACACTTATTTTATTTTTCTCAAGTAAATGAGATAAGTGATCAATCTATTTCTTAAAATAGTGTTGCTCGTCGTGACCAGTCTTCTTGCAATAGGAACACAAATACTTGCTTTTCTGTGCCTTAGGCTTAGAAGTCGAAGTGTTTGTGTCATTTTTAGGTTTGATCTTGGTTTCTTTCTTAGGTTGATCCTTTGTTTCTTTCTTCTTTTCAGTCTTCTTTCCTTTGCTAGTACTTGCTATAAGGGCATGTGACTTGAACTTGAGAGACCCCATTTGAATGAGTTTTTCCTATTCTCGAATGAGTTGGGACAAAAAAAGTCAAAGGAGGGCATCATCCAACTATCACCCAAAGCAAATTTTGTAGCGTAGAAAGTTGACACGAAGACAGAATATTCGGGACCTAGCTTAGAGAGAATCGACAAGATCAGTTGAGAATATTTCTTTTCTACTTGAAATCCTTTTAACAATAATCTAATGTGGACAAATTTCGAGAAGAAGGCTCGTAGGTTTTCGAAGTCACTAGGATTTAACCCTAGTAGTTTGTTTTCCAACTCATGTGCTCTCATGTCATCTAGCTATCCAAACATCGCATCCAATGTTTTCCACGCATATGTAGGTGTTTCAGATGCCTCAATGTGGAAGAGCAAGTCGGGAGAAACAGACATGCAAAGAAGACCTAAAGCTTCTTCACTACGGTTTAACCACTTAGATTTTTCAGGTTCGTCGTTTGGTTCAGTCTCAGTTCCCATGGTGATGCAGAATAACCCTTTACCCCTTAGTTTCATTATTATTTTCAATCTCCATTCGAAAAAGTTGAACAGCGTAAGCAGAGGAATTGAAAGTGCATCCATAGTGAGAAAGAGAGAAAGAAATGCAGAAAAGAAACACAACCATCCAGGACAATAACAACCACCTGCTTTTGGCACTTTATAGTTTAGTGCGTTGATAACAACTAGATGCGACTGTGTTCCGAGAACCAATTTGTCACTCACCTTACAATTATCATAATAACGCGCAATGGTGGAGACAACAATCAAGGTTTGTAGGGCACAACAGATCGACACGACAAGCAAAAAATAGAAAGGAGGTGAAAGCCAACCCTGGTGGTGAGAAAAAAACATCTCACGTCACATGAAAGAATCCCTTTGTCGTAAGACTAAGGCGGACGTGCTCACAAGTCCACGAAAAAAAAGGAATAGAACAAAGCTCAATAAAATGAGCTGAATTAAGCAATACAAAGAGACCCCCCCAGAATGCGGCACTTTATAAAATTAGTTCGTTTACAAAGCTAATGATCCCATCATCTAGAGTGTGAAAAAACATGCAAATTTGACTAAAGAAGTGCTCAAAACTGAGCAACGAGTCAAAAGTTATAGCAAAAACCAATTCCCGTAATTGATGAGAAAAAACCAATAAGCCTACAAACGGATTAAAAAAGTTCCCTAAACACATGAAAAATGTGTCGTATGTATGCCCGTTGGAAACGGCATAGAATTTGAGATAGGGTTTGTTTGTATTGCGAGGGGGGATTAGCCACCTGCCAATCCCGGACCTCACCCTTCGTCTTAGGCACTCAACGGAAGGTTAAAAATACACAAGCCAAAAAACTAAATTTTATAATGTGTAAATAAGGTTAATGAAATAAAATTAGATCTAATTTAATTAAATCTAATGAATTTCAAAAAAGGCTTTAATTAAAAAAATTACTGAAAAAAACACTTTTTTTGAATATTTTCTAAAACTTATTAGTTTTAGAAAGAAGCATTTTAAAAGAATTTTTTTTTAGATGAAGATTTTTTTAAATATCTATGAAACTTCTAATTGAAACTTACCACGCATATAGTTAAAATTAGGAAAAAACAAATTTCTAATTCGGTTATAGAAACTTTGATATATATAAAAAAACTCTAAAGTTTAAGAATTTGAAAAACTTACTAAAAAGAATGTAGATTTGTTTGAGCAAACAAACTTAGCATGAAAGAAAAAAGCGGGTCGTTTTTGTTAAAAGGCAGAGGATTTGAGTAAGATGAAGAAAGAAAGGAATTTAAACTTACCAAGCCAACTGTTCCAAAAAAACGACTGAACCAAAAAACGTGGAAAAAACGCTTACCAGAAACAAGAAGAACATGCCGCGCATGCTGAGTGTACATGCCACATTTTACCTTGATGAGACCAAGAAATGTGGCAAGGTTGTTTAAAAATGCCTAGGAATGATCTTATAGTCCACGCATAGGAATGGACAACCCCTTCAGGAAAATAAAAACGTGGCAGAGGGTTTAAAATGCCTGTGAATGAAAAAAAATTGTAGGCCACACGTGGTATTGGTGTTGGCAAATGCAGGGTGCAGCTAGAGGGTCTTTATACAGTCCACAATAGTCCACATAGGCCGCATGTGTATTAAAATAAGGTTTGAACATGCCACAATAGTCCATAGATATCCTGCAACCACAAACAACATGCATAGACAAATATCCTGCAAAAACCAGAGATCTTAAAAAAATTTCACTTCCATTTTAATAAATGAAAAGAATCTCTATTTTAGATTTTGATACATCCAACTAAAAAAAAGTTAAAAACCCTGATTTCTCAAGGTATTTTGAAAAAACCTGCACACGCACAAGAAAAAAAAACACAAAAAACTTTCTGAGAAAGCTTGTTAGAGATATTTGCAAGATAATTTCTAGAAAATAGTGATAAAAAGACTTGCATGCGGAGTAAAATAACGAAACCAAGTAAGAGTAATAGCAACAAAAAACAAATCGAGTGCACGTTTACCCAATCTCTGCTCTGATACCATGAAAAGAGTTTGCGAGAATCGAATCGGAAATGAGGCACCACGAAGTAGTTGCACTCCAACAGAATCATGGTAGCTCCAGCGATAGTAAGGAAAAAATTGATCAGTAATGGAAGGACTTGCTCAACAGAAACAAAGCTTGCATAGAGGAAAGACAACGGAGTGTCTTGGCATGCTCATAAATGAATAGAAAAGGGGTACATATAGGGTGCTGAGTAACCCTAGTGCATGACACATATGAAACCCTAAACCTAACCCATGTGAGATGACCCTCCAACATGAGAGGAGGACACAAAGGATAACTCACACTAACACTCTCAAAAGATAGTTTGAAGCCATTGAAGACCTATTACAAATCACCTTATAAATGTTAAGATTTAATCATTTATCAATAGTTATTCAAATAATTAAGATGATTAAATAATATCACTTGTGTTGAAAAGAATACTCAATCCTAGTTTTCTACCATCTTATTATTTCTTGGTTAAGAATCACTTAATTGATATTTTTTTATTGAAAAAGAGATTGTTATTTAACTTTATGAATACACTCTTTTTGCAATTTTAAGGTATTTACTTTTAAAAACTAGGGTTTAAATGTTTTAGTTTTATATTAAAATTAAACCTCCATTTCCTTTGGCCCACCTCTCTAACCATCCCCAATACTTGATTCAAAATATTAATAAATTAAACCCTTTCACCCCCTCATGTATACTGGTATATCGAATTTAATTTTATTAATTTTAATTACCTCAATATGAACTCACGTGCTAGGATATTGCCTAGCTAATCCCCCATAATGATCACGTATAATTAGGAATTATGAGGAAAGAAAAGGAGAAAGAATGAGAGAGGAGAGGAGGGAATGCTCCAATGCATGGATGAAGATTCTCTCTTCCTTCAATGAAGGTAAATTCTGAATGATGCTGAAGATGAGATATTTATCCATGATGACCATGCAGTGTGATGCACTAACAAAGAGCTTTGATGAAGACCTTCAAACATTTTCCCCCCTTTTGAAGACCCTTGAAATGATGAACCTCTACACATCGCTTGAATGGACCAAGAAGGGGAGATATGAACACTTGAGAAGTAGACCACTAAGAAAATTAAAATATTACTTCCCTCATTGAGAAAATAATTATGATCCTTCAGAAACTACCACATTTTATGATCAATCATTTACATGGGAGACATTGATGCATTTTTTCTCACAAAAGCACGATCATGATTTTGTCATTGCAGGAGCACCGATGATGAATGAGACATGAGACCAAATCCTTATGATTCCAAAGTCAGGAAAGAAGAATGAAAAAAACCAATTCCATCCACCAATTTATCATGCATTCCATATGAAATGAATTGAAATGGCCTTCGGGACAAGAGTGGCGTTTTTCTCATTTTTACACTTTATGCTCCCTACATCGGGCTATGCGAGAATTTCCTTGAAATTTGAGCAAAATACCTCTGTGATTTCTAGAACCATTGTAGGATGAGTGAAGAAATGAAATGTGGTAATTTTTATCACATTTCACCCATTTACTATTTTTAGGATATTCATCATTATTACCCCATTGTATTTAATTTTGTCAGTTTTGTCAATCTTGCCAATTTTTGAGTGTCTCAATCGTGGGGGAATGAAATGAGGAGTATGAAATCAATTTTTTTATTAGGGATACCTAGTGATAGTGCTCAAAATTTTGGTGAGCAATCATGTGTGATAATTAATAAATAATTTAAGAGAGTCAATAATATAACTCACGTAGATATTTAGGAGAGTATTGTTAGGAAGGTTGAGAGAATCTAGATGGTTAGAACAATCATCTTAGATTAGTGTTAGTGGTTATAGGAGTTAGAATAGGATGACATATATATTGTTTGTATTTGAGTATTGATAAAGTATGTCGAATTCAATGATTATTGAGTGCATGTTTTTTCTCCAGATATGGGGTAAAACCCACATTTGGTATCAGAGCAGGGCATCTAGGCCTCTCTCATAATTGTTTGGCCTTACATTCATTGTCTTGATCCACACAACAAAATGGAAAATGCTTTGTAAATTATGAGGAAATTTCATTTCTTTTTTGTTCATCCTTGCTTGCATATTGTCAACAAAATTGCAGAGCGGACCTCTTGTGATTTTGGTGACATTCATCATTCATCGGCATCGCCCTCTCTACTTTCACGTTGTCCAATCTATCCATTGTTTTTACTCCACCCTTCCAATCCATTTGTAGTTTTGAACACTCCATTTTTTTAATTGTATGCAATCAGGAAAATAAAAATAAATTTATACATATTACAGGTTTTCTAGTTGAATAAGTTTATTTCAGGTTTGAGGAAGCAGAAAATCAGTATTTGGGTGCAAGCATAGGATCAACCTGAGTGTAACCTCTCTTTTGTACAAGGATATACATGCTTATGCTTCCATGACAAACCTTTGCAGATCAGGTTTGCAAAAAATAAAAGGAAGAAGATAGAGATCATGTTTTCAATGGTGAATATCCTCCATGGATTTTTGGCAATGGCTCCTCCTGAGATCCATTCATGAAAATTACCTTTAAAAAACTCGGTGTCCAAGGCATCTTTGACTCTACATTGGATTGCCATTTCTTGCAGTTTTATTCACCGACTGTGCATCGATCTATTGATGCCTGGACCTATACAACATCCCTTCTCACTTTAGATTGGGCGTGAGCACTCTTCCACAAATCCCTGTTTTTGTGAGATCTAATTTCCTCGAAGACTGCACAGTCTACAGACCCGAGATCTCTCCAAATATTCATATTCGACATCAGCCCATCCAGATTATCTAGACCTATGGATCTTTGGAGATTTTAAAATATTGATGCACTGCAAGCTCACTCATTAACTCGGTGGAATTTCGTCTCGACATGTAGATCCCTACAATACATGGCGGCAGAAAGAATTCAGTGTTGATTGTGCTTCATCTCAGCCAATCAACTAGGCGCTCTATTCGGAATAAAATATCTTTCTCCTAACGGCGGATGAGTCACGAACTTTGAATTCACCTCCCATACAACATAGCGATGAAATATTCAACTTAATTCATTGATCGGTGGTTGTATATTATTTTCTCAAGCCCGGATTTGATTTTACTATTCGTTGAACCTGGACGTGGTTCTATTCGGTGAACGGTGTGGCACAAAATACATTTTTTTGGCGAGAACTATGCATGATAAGCACGCTCTTCCTACTCAGCAACCCATTCTTGGCCCATGGGATTGGATGAACTCGACGAACTAGTCTTCAGTCTTGAACCCATGCTTTAATGGCGGTGAACAAATAAAACAAACTTTAACATGGAAAAATTGAATATGGTAACCATAATCGTTTGATCCCATTTTTTATTTAAAATATTTATAAAGAAATATTATTAGAACTGTTTCAAGAAGGTAAATATTTAAAATGAGAAATTCTTTAGAGGGGGATAATATTTTTCTTTCACGGAAAATATTTTTGTACAAACAAGACGGGCAATTTTTTTGAGTGGATGTTTTTTTTTTCGAGAAAGGGGGGAAATCAATTCTAAGGGAGCTATAAGTGGTTTAAAAAAATCAAAGTAGGGTAGATATAATTGTTTTTCGGGAAAATTATACAATGGGTATTTTATTTAAAATATTGTAATTCGATGTATTATCGGTTGTAACCAACATCTAAGAGTATTTACATTAAGGGGGTGGTAAATTCAAAGAAAAGATAACATTGAAGACCGACTGTCAAGAAACCAAGCACAACCCTGAGATCATTGATGCAAACAAAATACTGGCAGATGGACCTCGTACGAACTTTGGAGTTTGATCAACCTTATTTTTGTAATAATGTTCTTCACCCCATGTGATCACTAACGGTAGGGGATGTTAGGGAAACGTAGCGATAGTGCTTACAATTGTGGCGAATAATAATGTGTGATAATTAATAAATAATGTGAGTCAATAATATAACTCACGTAGATATTTAGGAGAGTATTGCTAGGAAGGTGGATAGAATCTAGGTGGTTAGTGTTAGTGGTTATAGGAGTTAGAATAGGATGACATATATATTTGTGTATTGATGAATTATGTCGAATTGAATGATTATTGAGTGTATGCTCTTTCCCCATATATGGGGTAAAACCCACATTTTTCTAAGACTTACTATTTTTAGTAGGTTTTCCCATGAAGGCTTACTAAAAATATACATTGGTCTTCCCTATGACAGATTCAAATGAAACCACTTGCAAATGTTTTTGTTTTTCATTTCAAGCCTTTGCTCCAACTTTCAATGGATTTCAATAGTTGGAGATGCGTAAATATGAGAATTTAGTATTTTTGGATGAAAAATTCAAGATGCTATATAAAATATCAGGTTTCATTAATGGAGGCATGAAAAATTCCCCTTAAAGGTGTTTTTTCAAGGAATCGTCAGTTCAAATCTCATGGAAAATGGGGCAAGGGTTTTTGAGATATGAGCAAAAGTGTGTTCTTGAGCATGACGTTTCTTGGTACAATTTCTGTATGACCTAGTTACAGAAGCAATGGAGAGATGAGAGATTAAAAAAAAGCTCCCAAATTTTCTAAGTATGTTTAAATATTCAAAAATTAACTTAGGTTAGGAAAACCCACCCCTTGACCCACTTTTAGCACTTCATTTTTAACCCGGGTTGAGGGTGAGTTAGGGGTTATTAAATGGGTCCGATAGCCTATTGTGTCCCTTACCACATTTATTAAGGGGACATAAGTTGAAAATGTTCAGCATCATGGTGAAAATTTTCCAAGGGTAAGGATCATTATGGAGGGGGACAAGGGTGAAGATGTGAGTGAAAAACATGCACCTAACACAGGAATTTGGCACTTAAGTGACGAAAACACATCATTCCCTTGGTGTAGCAATTTTTTGCACCTCAAGAAAATTTTCATCGAGTGAAAGGATGTATCAAATGCAGAAAATTCTGCCAAGGGTCATGCCAAACATAGAGAGGGGGCCAAAATGACTTGTGAGTGCATAACACTCACCTAACCATCAAACATACCTCTTAAGTGACAAAAGATTCTTATTTTCTCTCCTCACCTTGGTGGCATAAGTTTTTTCACCTCATGAACCTTTGAACTAATTTAAAATATGAAAATTTCATCACATGTGTGAAAATGCTCCATGAACACTATTGGAAACCTCACATTCACCAACAACTACCAAAAATAGACATCAAAGAGTGATTGTTTTCCTTGGGAGCTTCCCTGAGAGTAACCTAGATAAACCTTATATGATATTGACTCCAAAAAAAATTCTTAGATCATTCCCACAAGTTTTAGGAGCCAATACTACCTTCAATTGTAAATTTACCCTCATTTTAATTTCGTTCAAGCCTATGCGCCGGTGAAAGGGACTGTCACCAAAACATATGATGATTAAAATGAAAACCAACACATTGTGAGTGAAACAAGAATTTTATAGGTCCCCTTGAGATTTTAATCAGGAGCAAACTCTCCATATAACTCTTTGAATGCTACTTTGAATCCCCACTGGGATCGAGGATCTTCATCTACACTGTCGGGCCAATATATCAAAATCCTAACAGTATAATCTCCAGAAACCTTTTGCAATGTGAAGTAGGAATTTTTAGCTTTCCTATGAGTATTTTTTCACTTTACAAAATATCTTGAGGCTCCTGAAACATCCAGAATAAGACGACTAGCTTTTTTACTACTTTTATTTCCCTGGAACATGATATAAGTAGGTCGGTGTTGCATAGCTTGTTCCTAAACATGTTTTTACTTGCACAAATTTCCTAAACTACCTCTGAAGATACCATATCTCTATCACATGTTTCTTGGATTCACTATCTCTTCTTAGTACATTCTTGGAGGGTGTGCACCGAGTGCAAAATTTTAAAAATAAGCTTTTTCGGCCTCTGGGAGTAGTTCCTTCAAATTGGATCAAAATGAATCCATGAATTTATTCCCACCAACTTACCTACACATGAAACAAACTTCAAAAATCTAATTATCACATCCCTCTCTGCCATGATGAGGTTTACATAGTCAGAAATTAGCGGAAGGCAAATTTACATCACCCGGTTCAAGGATTTTTGAGTGTGGGTTTAGTTGTCATGGATTTTTTTTTCAAATTTTCATGCAATAATTTTAGCATGAAAACAAGGAATAATCCCCAGTACTATCAAGTGAATCATTAGTTTCCACATTATAGCTCAAGAGGGATACTACCATACTACGGGGTTATATTACATTCATCACTGTTGAGACCCTCCAGAGACAATAATATTAGAGGGCGGGAAAACATGATAGCCTTAGACATCAGTTGCAATAGAGGGCTACTGAGAGATCTCTGATTATTTTAGAGTTAGGTCATGTTATGGCAGAGTAAGATTGCATATACCATGTGGCAGGCACATGTAGTATTAGAGATGTGCTATCAGATACTATTGTTACATATGGGGAGGAAAGTTATTACAGAGTGTTATACAAGGCCATAGTCCTTGATGGTCAGAGAGCTCTAGGAAATATTCATAGATCAAGAAATCAGTCTACCAGGTCACACAAGCCATCGAGATCAATTCAGATTCCCCCTCTTAGAGATAGACCAAGTAGTCTTGGCGTGTGAGAGAGTTAGGGATGATTTTTTTTTTAATAATACAATGTATATATTGTTTTTTGTATATGCCTCTTGATGAAGGCACATATTTTTAAATTGATGTCCATGATGGAATACCAATATGTATATAACATTTGTTGATATATAGTGTACATGGATAGTTTATTCAATGTATATGATGTTTTGAGATTGAGATTCCTTGATATATAAAGTATTTAGATTTGACACCACATATGATGATGAGATGTTTTATTGCCATATGACGTAGTTAGATAGATGAATAAATGATTATATACTAGAGTATATGCTAATGGTTTATTTATTTGATGATGTTGTTATAGATGGTATGATGATTAGATGTAACTTAACATGTTTGTTTGCAGTTTATCTTTTGTTCTTGATGTATGATGATTGTATGGATATATGATGATGTTATATGTGTAACGATGGTATACATATGATAATTTTAGTAAAGTACTTGCAATTAATAAAAATACAAATAAATGCTAACAAACCTCACTACACACAACAATAGTAAAACAAACCATGGCTTATTTAATAAACCAGGATGATAACACAATACTTAGAAATGGTTCAAAAAAACAAAACAATCATTTCAAAAAACCCAATATGAACATGAATTAACTGCACCAAAGTTATAAGTGAACTAATATTTTAATAATTTTCATGCAATTGGTCTGCAACAACAAAGTACAACAAAATCCCATATACATAGAAATTTGATAAACATCCTGATTACAAAGAGTCAAGATGGGTACAAAATACACATGATAGTCCCACAACACAAATAAAAAATTGAAAACACTTCCAAAAATCAAATGAAAATGAGCTAAGATAAGCAACCACATACGAGCAATTGATTAACAACATACATATAATTACATGACATAAGGAAAGAAACACAAACCCAAAATACAAGGAAAAGACCTAAAAAAGCTAATAATGAGCCTAATTAACAACAAGATACCTAAAATTGGTCTAGAATAAACATGGAAACAAACCCAATTAAAAATTAAAGAAAATAAAACAAAGCTAACAATGAACCTAGTTATATTTTTTTTTGTAATTGGTTAAGGAAATGAATGAGAAATGAAAACAAACCAAATACACACAATAAATAATGCAACAAAATATCTAACTATCATCCTAATGTGTTCCATAATGAATAATTAGCAGATGTGAATGCCCCCAAGAAATTATATATGTAATGGGATATGATCATACTAAAGAGAAGAGTAACTACTCCTCGTGACACTCTTATCAGATCCTATTGAGGTTTGATCTGAAAAATGTATTTGATTGGCTTTCTAAGCAAGGATGTATGTGGGGAATATCTTAAAAACCAAAGTGTCCCTAAGTGAGGATATGTGTGAAGGGTTAATTGATGGTCTCGCCCATAGTCACAAAATGCTTGTCAAGGGTAAGAAACATATTAGTCACAAGATGATCTGGAATGATCATTAGGATCACAATCAAATGGTGATATTGTATAACCATGTTGAAAGTTATTATTTGAGTTTTGTGAAAAAAATTCTTTATGTTGTGTTTTGAAATGTTTTGGATTTTTGTGTTTTTAAGTTTATGTGATTTTGTTTTGAATTTTTGTGTGCCAACGAAAAAGGAAAGGTGTATTTAAAATGTATTAAGAATGGTACAAATAAAAAAGCTCGATGAAAACCACATGATTTAATACAAAGGAAAGTGGGTGAATATGACCGATGTAGCAAGAGACTCACATCCTAACTAGGAGGAACAAACCAAAAAATATGATGCGAGATTAAACATGAAGCGTAATAGAGAGAAGGGATGACACAAGTAGTTGTGCTAATATGCCCCTAGCACTAGGGATACTCTTAAAGGATCAGGAATATAAATTCTTCCGGTGAACCAAATTCATGGGATCTTTAAGCTCTTTTATGTCTTTGTAAGACAATTTATATGCCCTGGATCCAAACTTGGTTGTAATAATGTATAGTCCTAACCAGTTAGGTTCGAACTTTCCTTTATTTTCTATTTCTTTGGTAGTATTTTTCTTATTCTATTTAAGAACAAGGTCATTGATCTCGAAATGTCTAGGTTTAATTATCTTGTTGTAGCTCTATTAGAGTTGGTTCTGATATACGTTTAAGTAATCTAAGGAATGGATGTTCCTTTCATATAGGAAGTCTATCTCAGAAAGACACACTTCATAGTAATATTCTTCATGCATTAGGTCTTGGAGTAACACAAGGAGGGAAGGGAGTTCAACTTCTATGGGTAATACGACTTCAAAGCCATGTATAAGGAAGAAGGGAGTGACTTTGGTTGGAGTGCAGATTGAGGTTCTATAAGCTCAAATGGTGGGATACAATTACGTGTGCCAATTGTAATCATGTTTGTAAAGGGTATTTTATAATATTTATTTTATTTTTTTATTAGAAGTTTCTTATTGGCCATTATACTGTAGGCAGTAAAGAGTTACCTATTTGAGCTAGATATGGAAATTTTTAGCTAACTCATTGACATTCTTATTTTTGAAGGATGTACCATTTTCTGTAATAATATATGTAGGGATGCCAAAGAAGTAAATGATTTGGTTGAGGATGAAATTGGAATTATTTTAGCCAGTGACGTAGGTGAGGGGCATGGCCTCTACCCACTTGGTGAAATATTTTTTGGTGGTAATGATAAAGGTGTGGTCGTCAAACGATGTGGGTTTTATCTTCCTAATTGAGACATCTTAAGAGAGTCCCAACATAGCCTCTTCTATACAAGATTTTTGTGAGGATGTTGTCGCGCAAAGAAAAATTTGCTAAGGATATTTTATGGGTTGAATTCATGTTTGAGGGATAGGTTTTTTCTTGGATAAACGTATAGATGTATTGATACCAAGGGGTTTTTCAGAAACAACAATTTCACACATAATGGTGGGCTCCAAAATATCATATTTTGGCACCATAAGATGTTTGATGAGAAAATCATTATGTGTTTGATTTGTATCAAATTCAAAAAATGGATGTGATATTTTCCATGGCATACGCTGTGTTATTCTTTTCACAAGGAACTTTTTTTAATGTAATAAGCTAGAAGTAACCTTTTATACAGTCAACCATTCATTTGTAACTAACAATATTATTATCCCTTATGTAATAAGCTAGAAGTAACCTTTTAGAATGTCAACCATTCATTTGTAACTAAAAATATTATCATCCTTTACTGGATATTTTCTATTTACTTGATTGATGATCAAAAGGGAGTTCTAAAATACTATTTGCTCTTAGAGCCTCCAAGATATAACAAAGCCTAGACCTTTTATTGGAGCTTCATATTCCACGATGTTGTTAGTGTATGGTAAACAAATGTGGTATGACTTAGGTATAACATATCCATTTGGTGTGCATAGCATAATGCCAAATCCTAATCCATGCATTTTGGTTAGATCCATCCAAAAAAGCTTCCATAAAGGAACTGCATCAATATATATAAATTCCTTATGAGG
The DNA here is from genome assembly GCA_019776745.2 of Taxus chinensis. Lineage (NCBI taxonomy): Eukaryota > Viridiplantae > Streptophyta > Pinopsida > Cupressales > Taxaceae > Taxus > Taxus chinensis. Next base: position 302,141,529 of record CM034151.1, read on the forward strand.
GAACTCAAATTGAAGCGTTTTTTAATCTTGGTAGTGGTGCTATGGCCAGTTGATCTACCAGACATTTCCATTTTATGTCCGTTTGGTTGATAAATTAAATTTCAAACATGATTAGGATTCTAACCCAGCTGGACATCCAGTCAGTTAAAATAGGTCTAGAGAGTAGATACTTCAAATGATCGACCTTGGTAATAAGTTTTGGTGTGTGATTTAGCAAGTAATGTCACAACTTATAAAAAATGAAGGTGACTGATAAACATATTTTCTCAACCTGATAATATTTGAGTTAATGGTCAATTAATGTTTTGCTGAGATAATACATAAGATGCGCATGTCCCATGTCATTATGTTGAGTGAGCAATGTTATAAGCACAACAACTAAGAGGGGGTGAATCGGTCATACCAAAACTTCAACTTTATTTACCATAACATATATTCATCATTCAAATCATCCATTCAACATGCATAATCAATTGTGAGCTTATTAAGTGTGTATCAACCATTTACAAGTGTAAGAGACAAGAGAGAACACATGAACACTAGATATATGTGGGAAACGCTCAAGGGGAAGAAAACCCACTGAAACTACATGATTATATTAAAAAAAGGACTTGTATGAATTTTACACATCACAAAATATTTATATAGTGAGGAACCAACCCCACAAGGAACACCAACCCCTAGTTTAGTATAGCACCAACCCTACAAGGAACACCAACCCCTAATTTAGTGAGGCAATAATCCCACAAGTAGGATGAAACCCACTAATATGACCAAACACCAAATCACCCACCTGAATATGAAGATCATTGATGGATTTTTCCTTCTACAAATGATTGTGATCACAAGTTCAGCTCCATGCACTCAAAATCCTTTCAAACACCTTTTCCTACTTCACTCAAACTAGCATCATATCATGTTGATTAGGTATAATGAAATTGAATACCCTATCCTCAGGTATTATCAACACATCATTCCTCTTCTCATCTCTACCCTTGACCCTTATATACTTTTATTTCACCTCCTTTATCTTTCTCACATCCCTAGCATTACAACACACTACAATGAGAAAATATAACATGATTTACATACATGACTCTAGCTTACAAAACCACATAGGTAAGCCAAGGACAACAAGGTCAGTCTTCAAAACTTGAAAAATAATTTACAACATCATAAAAAGGACTTAGAAGGACCAAGTAGGTCAGCAAGAGCCTAAAAAACACAAACAAGCCCACACTTCTCCTTAGGCCCAAAACAAGGTCTTCTAGCTCCAACTAATGGAATATGAACTTCTAAAAAACATACAAGTTTCAACAAGGACCCAAAAGCTCTAGAAATGTTAGGAACATCCTTTATACACCATCAACAAGTACAAGATGCTTTTCACCATCTATCAACACCATGAAGTACACCAAGAAGCAAACAACTAAATGTAGGTCTTAAGCAGCTGAAAATCACCCTCAGAAAATGAGTGACTTGGCATAGAAAAACTCATATTCATAGAAAAAATATCATATCACTAGAAATCTCATAAATTATTCTAACTGAAACAAATAATTTCATTTACCACATTAGGGAATAAGGAACTCTACCGGCTCTTAAACTTCTCAAACTAGCTTCTAGAACTCAAGAATCTATCTTGAGGAACTTGATCTCCAACACTTCAACCATCACTTCCAGGAACTGAAACAAATTAGAACACTTCACTAGCAACCTGATACTCCTCTCCAAACATTCACAATCTTGGGTCATATGTATAAAACCATGCCTTCATACCTGTTCCAAAACATCTTATAGACATGCCAAGTAAGGATATCTAGGTCATTAGGGTTTTCACATGAAACCAATTATTCATACCATTCCAAGATATCAAACACAACATGTCAAATTCAAAAAATATATTCAAGGCCATAAAACCCTTTTACAATATTCAAAACTATAAAAATCATCTCAAACCTCCATGACTAGGTTTTAACCTTCTAGACCAAAAGTGGTAGGGAAACTTTAGAGACTTGTTACATAAAATTTATACACACAAAATACTAATAATGTTTCATGGTAATTTATAAAACCTCCAAAGGTATCTGTAATAATTCATTTCTTTTCTTGAAACCTCCATCTCATCTCTGTACCTGTAAATCTCCATAAAACTAGGGTTTTTCTTCAACTTTTTGGAACATGTGAAACATGAAATCACCACCAATAGGAGCTATGAATATTCCTCTACATGATTGAGTTGTCAAATTTTCCTTTATACTTCATTTGGATATCATACAATGGATTTCTTCCATATCACTTTAGAAATAGGGTTTAACTAGGGTTTTAGACCACCTTTGCTTCTTAATGATTATTCATTCATATTTGACGACCAAATAAACTCATTATTTTTGAAAAAGACTCTTAACTCCATTCCTGACTATCCACCAAAGGCTCAGAATCCCATGCAGAGCTCACAGATTTGGGTGAGCATTCAAAGCTCACGATAGAGCTGGTTTTTCCTTGTTAAGAACTCGGTAGAGCCAAAAATAATTTTTCTTGCATTCTTCTTTTACCTGTGACCTAAAATGTTTCTCAAAGAACTATGAAAATATCCTTCATTATTTCCAACTCTCATCCATTCCCTAATACCTTTGAATCTCTCCAGAAACTAAGACTTACCCATGCATACCCTACCTTATCTTGTACTATTTCTGCAAAATGACCTTGTGCATTAACTATACAACTGATAAATGACATGATACACCTCCTACACATGTTTTATAACCTCAAAATACTCATTACACACTCCAAAAATTATAACCTACTTCATTTCTCACATTACCAACTCATCCTACTTGACCTAGGAATAGGATTAGGCCTAGAATGACCTACTTCACCACATGACTAACTGAAACTAACCTTGTCACCACTTTTTATACAATATGACAATTTAGAAACACATTTCAAGACATGTTAGACCTCATGACTACCTCTTAACAACTTTGGAGCTTCATACTCACTAGACCATACTACCTTGAATATGCCTAAAACCATGCACTACCAAGACAACATATGGAAGACAACAAAGATTGGACACTACCAATCAACCTTCAAGATTGAATTTAATTGAAACCTCATGGAGACACATAAGCCACCCAAAATCCCTTTTCCATCAATTACATTTGACATCAATGATAACTACATAGACATAATGTTTAACAATCTCCCCCTTTGTCATTGATGGCAACCACCTACAAAAACATTGATGGAAACCATACAAGTAAACACCTATAGTCCTCTAACTTCTTGTTTCTGAGTCTAATATCCCCCTTTGACATCTATGAAAAATGATATATGACAACTTGACATTAAAAAAACTTGATAAGACATAAAAACAACAATTTACTCATCTTAATTACTTGCTTCACTTTGGTTTGTACTCACTTCTTGATTTTCATATTGATTGTAGAAAACCTCATAGAACTACAATCCATCATTACTCTTCCTTTGATTGCATAACGGAAACCATCTTAGCTGAGATGATACATCCTCATTTCAAGAAATATGAATGATGTATATTTATCTTTGGAAAAGCTCCCTTGGAACTCTTCTTTCTAACTCTAATTCAAATTTTGCTTTGGTTTTCAACTCCTTATGCCATTGTTACTTGGTTTATTAACTTTCTTGAGTCTTAATTCATTTCAAGAACTTTACATTCCTTTAGACACTTTATTTTCATGGCTTAACTCAAAATTAGAATCACTTATTGTGTTCAATGAAAATTTGCAAAAGCCATGGAATTGGGGTAAGAATCTCTAAAGAAACCCCAAAGGCTTTGAACAAGCTGATCAATTGACCATCTGATAGGAAATGAGCAAGGGTTTCTTATTTGCATACATTAATTTGAAGTAAACAAGCAAACTAAGCAAATGAAACTAACCTCTATTATTTGAAAGCTTGAAATAATGAGTCTAAGAGGATCTAAGCATTTAGTTTGTGTTTAAGAGAAAGAGATCTCCCCACTAATGGCTTCAAGGCCAATGGTTCTTCCCTTTTACTCCATATTTGTGCTAAAAAATACAAAAGCAAATGCTACTAGCTCAATGGAAGAAAATGAACTACAATCTAAAGCCTAAACAAAATACTATAATTTGTGCTGGGAAGAAGACAAAGTTCTTACAAAATGAGGGAGGGGGGTCTAGCCCTATTTATACTTTTCCATTTGGGAAAATGGGAGATTATGGTGCATGTGGGACAAATGAAAAAGTCCAAAAAGCACTTTTAGCAAGTCAAAGTGAGGTTTGACTGTGTTTAGAAGAGATTAACCATGGTTAATATTTAATTAACCGTGTTCAAAGGATGATTAATCTTACTTAGAGAGAAATTAGGTTTTTGAAAGGCTTCTGAAAGACTTAGTCAATCCAATGAAGTGGATTGATATTTAAGGAGCTAATAGAGGTGCTAGAGAAGAGGATATTAGCCAAGAAGGGGTTATTATAACCTATCTTAACTAGTTTACAAGAGAAAATATGACCAACAGAGTATTGTAAGAGGGGAGTTCGATAAATCTAACTGACGAGGTGTCGTAAACTTGTAAGGGGAAGAATAGTTAGTACAATATTAAGAATAATAGTGCATTGATCAAACTACATGTGTCTACATTTTCCCCTCTTTGGGGTGACGTAAGCCACGTCACTTCAAAGAAAGTAGACAAACATAAATGAGTGGAAATTTTTTAAAGGGGTAGAAGAAAAATTAATAGGATGAAGGATGAAGGATGCCCCCTTGAGTGTCGATGGGGTGATGAAGAAACTCGATCGGCTATCGAAAAATAGAATAATAGCAAGAAAAGTGCTCATAGAAGATGAGAAACAAGAAGAAATAGGGATATTGAGCTATCCATAAATCAATTGCCATCAATATATAATCATCATAATGCTTAGAATCCTCCTCATCGGTCTTTATTAAAATGTGAGCATGCGACGGAAGCGTAAAATGACATGATAAGCCAAGATACAAATAACCGTATTGTGCTAAAAATGACCAACTCCATGCAACATACACAAATGCAATGCAATACGAGAAATAAACAATATCACCTAACAGGGAAATAAGTGCAATCACACACACTTAAACCAACAACGTTCAAGATGGTTGCACAAATATTTTGTTATCAAGATGTAGTCCCAAATGTTTTGATAAACGATAAGGGTGAAGAATGATGCCCCAAGCAAGGTGTATAATGCAAGGGAAAAGATGGAGGACACTTGGGTCTAGTGAAAAAGTAATGTGCATGACGAAAATAGTACCAGGCAATTGATAGTGCCCTAGAGTACAAACGAAGTAAGCAACATAGCTTGTGTAGGTGTTTGAAGATTTAGATGATTTGCAAGTTGTTTGTTTCAAAATATTTTGAAAATTTCAGCAAGATATGGGATGAGTGCCATGCGATAGACATAGATTTCAGCCGTAGATGAATGTTTTACCAAGTTTTAACCTATTTCTGAGGTATTTCAATGTTTTTGGTTTTTTAAATGGGTTTTCAATTTTTCTTTAGATTTTTGATTGGTCAGAAGAATTTCAAAAGATCAAAAATCTTCTTAAAAGTAAGCACGAGGGTGATAGTGGGAAGGCGAGGTTGTCAAAGAGCCAAAATATATTCCCACAAGAAGAAAGATGGGTTGGGAATAATTTATTTAAAATAAACTAATAAATAAATAATTATCGCGATGGGGAAAAACAAATGAAAAGTAGAGGAAAAGGTGGGAAAATGTGCCTGAAAGGTTCATAAATTATTTCAGTGCGACGGAGAAGTAACCGCAGGGTGGCACAAAGTGCCCCAACGTGTGAAAATTAGCAAAAACAATTATTTTAATAAAAAAATTAATCATAGTGGATAGAAGAAGGTTAGAACAACCACAGTGAAGAAAGAATGCCCCAGGGGCATCGCAACGGGTTAATATACCCACCCAGGTTTGGTAAATCAATCACGACCAATTAATTTCCACCAGAGTTCTTGCGAATTTTTACCGCGAGCGAGAGCGAGAGCCCTGGAGTGAGATGGCGAGAATACCGAGCAGGAGGAGATGCGTAGATCACATCCAAGATTTCATGCGGGACCCAATGGATGGACCCTACGTGAGTGGTCTATCCCCTCTAGTGAATTACGCATTTAATGCAATTTTTAGGGTTTTGCTAGGGTAGGTAGGGTCAAATTTGATGCATACGTGTGGGCGTATGCGTCGGTTTGATGGGTACATGTACGTGCATGCATCAAAAAGGGATAGGTATGTGTACGCGCATCCATCTAAAGTGGATACATGCATGTGCACTTGTCGAGTCAGAAACTAGTGAACGTGCACGCACATCAAACCAGGGGTGTAGGTGTTAGGTGGGTGTCCGCGTCGAGCAAGGGAAAGATACGCACGCACACGCGAATGCGCCAAGGCAGGAGCGTAGGCGTTACACTAGGCATGTATGTGTTTTGTTTTTCCTTCGGTGAATGGAGAGAAGATTGAGGGGGCACAAACGCATTGGTAAGGGTGCATATGTGCTAAAAAGGGTGTGCAGGTGCCAAAAGAGGCGTGTATGCGCTAGAACGAAGGGGGAAAAACAAATTGTTAGTAAAATAGCAAAGTATAGAAGAATATAGACTAGATTAATTTAGAAGAAAAGAATAATTAGTAAGTTAGATGATTCAGAGAATTATTTTTCCTTAAAAAAATAGATAGAAGTAAGTACGTGCCTGATACTTGTCTTAATTTTGCAGCGTATACTACCCGTTCTCCAGACTCATAACCTGATGATCATCCCACACCGTGGTATCATTGGGATGCCAAACAAGTCTACAATATAGTGTTGAATATCAGCCCAGTGGCTCATAGACTGGATGAGCTGACCCTAAATCGGGACCCACATAATGTGCCACATGTCCTCCAGAGTAATAGTAATCTCCTCGGTCGGGAGCTGAAAGCACTGACTCTCGCTATGCCATCGCTCTGCTATGGCTGTCAGGAGGCCATGATCTAAAGTAATTTATGGCATCTCAACCACATGAGTCAATCCAGTAACATATAAGAGGCTGTCCAGGGTCACTCTATTGTCATCATCGAACCAGGCCTCTATCACTGGTAGTCGACCATATCACTCACGAGTCTGGAGAACAGGTAGTATACGCTGTAAAATCAAGACAAATGTGTTCAATGAAAAGTTACAAAAGCCATGGAATTGGGGTAAGAATCTCTAAAGAAACCCCAAAGGCTTTGAACAAGCTGATCAATGGACCATCTGATAATAAATGAGCAAGGGTTTCTTCTTTGCCTACATTAATTTGAAGTAAACAAGCAAAATGAGAAAATGAAACTAACCTCTATTCTTTGAAAGCTTGAAATAATGAACCTAAGAGGATCTAAGCATTCAATTTGTGTTTAAGAGAAAGAGATCTCCCCATTAATGGATTCAAGGCCAATGGTTCTTCCCTTTTACTCCATATTTGTTCTATAAAATAAAAAAGAAAATGCTACCAACTCAATGGAAGAAAATGAACTACAATCTAAAGCCTAAAAAAAATACTATAATCTGTGCTAGGAAGAAGAGAGAATTCTTAGAAAATGAGGGAGGGGGGTTTAGCCCTATTTATAGTTTTCCAGTTGGGAAAATGGGAGATTATGGTGCATGTGGGACAAATTCAAAAGTCCAAAAAGCACTTTTAGCAAGTCAAAGTGAGGTTTGACTGTGTTTAGAAGAGATTGGCCATGGTTAATATTTAATTAACCTTGTTCAGAGGATGATTAATCTTACTTAGAGAGAAATTAGGTTTCTGAAGGACTTCTGAAAGACTTAATCAATCCAAAAAATTGAATTGATACTCTAGGGAGCTAATACAGGTGCTAGAGAAGAGGATATTATCCAAGAAGGGGTTATTATAACCTATCTTAACTAGTTTACAAGAGGAAATATGACCAACAAAGTATCATAAGAGGGGAGTTAGATAAATCTAACTGACGAGGTCTCGTAAATTTGTAAGGGTAAGAATAGTTAGTACAATATTAAAAATAATAGTGCATTAATCAAACTATAGGTGTCTACACTTATCTCCCCCGAACAAGTACTTACCAAATTCTGACCTCATTCCTTTCATAGAAAACTTTGAATGGTGACTCCTCTTGAGACTAAAATCACTTCTTTTGTTCTTCTACAGACTTCTTGATATCTCATACATCACTCTTCAAATAAAATCTCACATTAATAAGGATAAGAACATAAAGATAGAGCATATATTGAATATGAGAACCTTTATCATGTTATATAACACTTTCAGAGACCAATATTTCTATCAATAGTAACTTTCATCCTTTTTGACACACTTCACAACACATAGACAACTTCTGAACTTACTCATGATGAAATATCCCCCTGAGATAATATAATCATACAAAACATATTCCAGCTGATGAATTCCTTCCATTTGTACACTTACAATCCTCTGACTACAATATTTAATTGGAATCTCAAACCACTAAGGGAAATATCATCGAATATAGATCATAACTTAATCTCATGATTAGGTCTTCAAGAGTATTTTCTCTTCCTTACACAACAGTCATAACATGACACCATTAGTATCATATCATAGACCAAACTTGATGTTATTCATACTTTAATCACCTTCATGGATAGAACATCCAACCTTTAATATCATGACTAGGTTTTCAATGGTCTTATCACTTATTTTCACAAGATTCATAACATCCTCTAGTTTAAATTATCCTTAAAACTTAGTCTAAAGTACCAAGGACATGCTCAAACTGTTAATCAATGCATCAAGTCATAAAATTTCATCTAGGAGAACATGATTATACCATAAAATTACTAAAAATCTATCCTTATTTGTCATCTTGTAACTCAAGTAACAAATATCCATGGGTAAGATAGACCAGGCCACCAATCTTCTTGTTTTGAGTAGCTTGAACCATTTCATAATCAAAACTTCATGATAATATAACATCCTCAAACTTCAAATTATTTCTTATGGAAGAAGCTACCCCTTGATCTATAATTCTGACTTGAAAAATCAGGCTCAAACTTCATATTATGAACTAAATTCTTGGTCTTTCTCAATCACTCAGATATTTCACCCATTTACAAGATTTAAACACTAACCTCAAAGATTTTCCTTCATCTTGAACTTAGAACAGAGACATAACTTGTAAAAATACCTTTTATAGATTTTAAGAACATCATTGCTTCCCCTATCTCTTAGATATCCTCATGTACCTATCTATTTTAGTTACTTTCTTCAAGTAAAGAACAATATACCTAATCATCATAAGACCTGAATTATTTTGGGAGTGTGCACCAAGCATTGTTTCAAACCTTCCAACCTATCTAATAACATTTATAGTTCATAACCTATTTGTTACTATTTTTAAGCTTTATGGAATTGATTCTCCTTGATTTTCTTACATATTAACTCATCTTCATAATCTTTTCATAGTGTCTAACTCAGAGTGTTTCAGGTTATCATAAATTCTCTCTTTAATCCTACTATTCTATGATTTTCAAACTTATACAACTGATGATACACATACTTTTCTATGAATGATATAGATAAATGTAAGGCACAACCATACCTTTGATGGATCAATAACCTTCTTGAGAAGATACATACCAAATTTTGGATTCAAAATTGGTTGTTGAAAACATTTTGAAAATTTACATTGCAACAAAAATCTTTGAGATACACTATCATAATTTTTCATTCATTTATCTTTTGGAGAAAATATTCATCCTTCATAATCATTCCTAAACGGCATACCACTGCCTTGAAACACATCCCAACATAGTCACTCAAGAATGACACCATTGATATGTTTCTAAGCCCAAGTAACTCATGAGACACAGTCTAGACCATTAATCAAACCTTCTTGGTGAACCATTCCTAATAACATATATCCATGGAGCATTCCAAATGAACACTTATTTCAACACAAACATACATTTCCTTAGTAGCTAAAAATAACAATGCACCTACACTTATTTTCATGAGATATGAATGATTTCAATAAGCATAATGAAGACACCTAATGTATCTTAGGAAACTAAAACTATATGTATTCATCAAATGAGCCCAAAGACTCCACCTTGTCTCTCCTTCTTGACTTCTTGGATGAATTTTTAGGCATGATAATTTCATCTATTATCTCTTCTTCTCCTAATTGAAAATATAACAAACACATATGGTTATCTTCATTCACAATCAGGTTTAATATTCCTCTTTTACTTGTATCACTCTTAGGCCTGAAAATTCTAATTTCCTCCTTCTTAGCCATATCAACAACATCTGGCATCTTGTTTTAACTTGAACCTTCTTTGATAAAATTTATAAGTTTTTATTTCATGATTTGCACCACTTATTTTGAATCACCAGTCTTATCTTGATATCTATGATCATATTCCTTGATTGTCTTGACTATTTTAGGATTTTACTTTGCTTCATTTGCATGGTCATGCTTATTGATTGCTTTGACTATCTCTACAGGATCTAACTTCTTGATTTTCTTTGAATCGTCCTCGTTTTAGGCCCTAGGGACCTTCATGATCATATGTCTTAATTTTCTTAACAAATTTAATAATCATGTCATGATTTGGCTCATTATTCACTTCACTCATAGGTTCAGTTTTGGTATACATCTCTTTGACTTTTCTATCCTTTTGAACATCCTTATTCACTCTATATGACCTATCAAGAAAAAACCCTGCTATGTGACTAATATTCGAATAATTATAACACACAACATTATTATTACCTCCTAAATGGTATGAGCTAAGGTTCTAGCTACAATCCATGGCCTTATGACCATATTCATTTAATTCATAATTGTAGTTGTTCAAGGATTTTCCATAACCCCATGATTGTTTATTCCTTAAGGATATTATTTCACATTTCTTTTCCCTGTGACCAAATTCATTACATACATAAAAATAACCATTGAAAAAATTATTATACCTTGATGCTTTAGGTTTTCTGATGGACCTTTATTTCATGTTGTTCTTCATATGATCTTATTTACAACCTGAACTAGTAACTGCCTTACTTGGAATAACATCCTCTAGTAATTCTTCTAATTTTTTGGATACATGTTTTTACTAAGCCTTTAAAGACCTCATTTCAAATTCAATCACTTTTATGGTTGAATCTAACTTGATATTCTTCCTTGTTTTGAGTATCAACTCTGCTTATAGGTTAGCTATAACTCCACCATTGCTATCATCATATGCATAACTTCTAACAGCTTCAGATGGCTTCTCATGACCTTTTCAAATCTTGTGCTTCATAAAATCTCCTACAAGTGATTAAAATTGCATCAAAAGTACCTTAATATGATACTAATTATTATAAACACAGTGACTAAGGGTGGATGAATCAATCATACAAAAAATTTAACTTCATTTACCATAACATATATTCATCATTCAAATCATCCATTCAACATGCATAATCAATTGTGAGCTTATTAAGTGTGTATCAACTATTTAGAAGTGCAAGAGACAATAGATAACACATGAAAACCATATATATGTGGGAAAAAAATCAAGGGGAAGAAAATTCATTGAACCTCTGCTTATATTACATAAAATAAAGGACTTGTATGAATATTACACATCACACAATATTTATTTAGTGAGGCACCAACCCCATAAGTTGACCAAAAACCAACTCATCCAGCTGAAGATGAAGATAACTAATGTATTTTTTCTTTTATAACTAATTGTGATCACAAGTTCAGCTCCATGCACTCAAAATCCTTTCAAACAACCTCTTCTCCTACTTCGCTCAAACTTGCATCATATCATGTTGATTAGGTCTAATGACATTGAACAACTTCTCCTCAACTCTTAATTCCTCTTCTCATCTCTTCCCTTGACCTTTATATCATCTTATTTCACCTCCTCTATCTTGCTAACATCCCCATCATCACAAAACACTCAAATGAGTAAATCTAACATGATTTATATACATGAATCTAACTTACACATCCATATAAGTCAGAAAATACTAATAAGGTCAGTCTTCACAACTTGAAAACACATCTAAAAAATCATACAAATTTGGTCTCTATCACTTCTAGGAACTAAAACCACTTGGAACACTTCACTCGCAACCTAGTACACCTCTCCAAACATTCAACAGCTTAGGTCATATGGATAAAACCATGTCTTCATACATGTTCCAAAACATCTTCTAGACAAGCCAAGTAGGGATATCTAGGTCACTAGGGTTTCAAAATGAAACCAATTATTCATACCATTCTAAGAGATAAAACAAAAAAATTCATATGTAAACAATCTATTCAAGACCATAAAAATATGCTACAAGGTGCAAAACTATCAAAATCGTCTCAAACATCCATGACTAAGTTTTATCCTTTTAGACCAAAAATTGTAGTGTAACTTTGGATCCTTGTTACACAAAAATTGTTCACACAATCTTCTCAAAAAATTTCATGATCATTTAGCACCATCCTAAAGTATCTATAATAATTCATTTCTTTTCATGAAACCTCCATTTCATCTCTATACTTTCAAATTTCCACAAAACTAATGTTTTTCCTCAATTTTCTCAAACACCGTGAACATGAAATCATAACCAACATGATATTTGAAGAGTCCTCTACATGCCTAAGTCATCACATTTTCCTTTCCACTTCATTTGGAGACCATACCATGTATTTCTTCCCTATCGCTTTAGAACTAGGGTTTAGTAAGGGTTTTAGACCACCTCTACTTCTTAATGATTATTCATAAAGATGTGACAACCAATTCAACTCATTATTTTTGTAAATCAATATTTAATCCATCCCTGGTCATCCCCTAAAGTGTCAAAATCCCATGCAAATCTCACATATGGGTTAGAAATCAAATTTCACAATCGAGCTGGTTTTTTCCTTCTTAGGAACTTGGTAGAGACAAAAACAATTTTTCTAGCATTCTTCTTTGACCTGTGACTTTTAATTTTTTTCAAAGCACTATGAAAACCTCATTTATGTTTTACAACTCTCATCCATGCCCTATAACCTCCAAATCTCTCTAGATGCTAAGAATTACCCATGGAAACCTTACCTTATCTTATAGTCATGCTCCAAAATGATCTTGTATATGCACCATATAACTAAAATATGACCTGATACTCCTCCTACACATGTTACAAAACCTCAAAATACTCCTTACATGCTAGAACAAGTCTTCCTTGCTCCATTTTTCATGTTACCAACTCATTTTGCTTGATTTGGAGTAGGATTAGGCCTAGAATGACCTATTTCACCAAATGACTAAATGAAGCCGATCTTTTTGCCACTTTAGAGACACTCTAAAAATTTATACACACCTTTCAAGAAATGTTACACCTCATACAAAATTTGGAGCTTCATATCATGACCATGCAAGCTATAACCATGCACTACCAAGACACCATGACTAGACACTAAGATTGGACACTACCAATCAACCTCGAAGCTTGAATTTGATTAATCCACCATGGAGACACCTAAAATCCCTTTTCCATCAATGAAATTTGACATAAATGAAAAATATCCAAAAAAATTCCCAACAAGAAATGCCCCTATACTATGTTCTCTAACTGATGTATATAACAACATGGGCTTATCTGGAATAGGCGGCGTTAATACCAATGGGGTTGATAGAAATACTTTCAATTCAACGAAAGAATCTTGACATTCTTGTGTCCATTTGAAATGGACATCCTTCTTGAGAAGCTACTTAAAATGATGGCCCTTGTTAGCAAGTTAAGATATAAAGCACTAGATAGACTAAACATTGCCTTGAAGACCTTGTAGATAACGAAGGTTCTATAGTAGAAGGCATATCCATAATTTCTTTTACCTTAGTAGGATCAACCACAATTCCTCTCCGTGAGACTATAAATCCTAGGAGCTTCCCTGAAGTAACACCGAATATGCAATTTTTTGGATTAAGGTGAACCTTATATTCTTTTAGTCATTCAAAAATATGCCACAAAATGGATGGATGATCTACCCTGGTCTTGGACTTAGTAAAGATGTTATCAACAATACTCCATAATGTCATGAAGTAGATCATGAAAAATAACAGTCATTGCACGTTGGTATGTTGTCCCCATGTTCTTAAGGCCAAAAGGCATGACCTTATAATAGAATGTACCCCAGGGTGTTGTAAAAGTTGTCTTGTGTTGATCCTCCTCGACAATCTAAATTTGATTATATCCTGAAAAGTCATCCATTAAGGATAACATGTCATGTCCTTCTGTAGAGTCAACAATCATGTCTATGTTTGGTAGAAGGAATTCATCCTTCACACAAGATTTGTTGATATTCTTGGATTTCGGTGCAAAATATAAATGCCTAATGTGTCTTCTTTGTAACAAGCGAACCATGTTAGATATCCACTTAGATGTAATTTATGGATCCTGATAAATCCATGGCTTCGAGTAGTTTCTCGATTTTTTGCATTGACTAGCAATGTAACCTTAGGATGCATTTTTCTCAAATTTTGTATTACAGGTTTCACATCTAAGTGAACCACAATTTTATGTACAACTAGAGAAGGATCCAAGGTTGGCATGTCGTTATAGGAGCATGCATATACATCTTGGAATTCTATGTAAGTAGTTTTTGTGAATTCCTTGATCTTTGATTCTGATTAATCTTGCAACCAAGTTGTAACAATTTGGGATTGTCACTTGTTCCAATGTTGATTGTAGTGGTTTCTTGTACCAGACATATTCGATGTGTTATTTTATATTGAAATGATGTTGTAGGTTTGTATAGGCCAGCTTCACTAATTTGGAATAGAGTCTCCTCTCTCTGACACCTCAGAAAGGTTTTCGCCAGGAGATGCATCTTTTTCCTTTTGCTTTTTATTCTCTTTCTTATTTTTTTATTTCTTGAATAGTGCCTCGGTGAGGTTTTCACTATAAGAGATTGTGTTTTTTATTTTTTTTATTTTTACTTTTCTTGATTTTTGATGGACTGGAGCACTCAAATTCCTTGCCAAAGTATGTTGAAGCATCCATGTCTATATCAAAACCCTTCTTGTGATATGATGAGGGAATAGGGTCCCGAGTCCCAAGGAACTCCTCGATGGCCTCATCATTCTGAAAGAGGTCCATGATGATATGATTATTTTGTGATGGATAAGAAATGGATAAACAATGTCAAGGTTACGAATGGATAGGTTTTCAAGGAAGTGAGTGGTTTCTTCCAGGTCTTTGAAGAGGCTATGTGTGGAACTCGATCCCAGCTTTGGAGTCAGAGTCCTCTTCACTTATTCATTATATCAAATATTACATGTTCCTATCTTTTCAAACGTTTCATAACCTAAACCATGGCAATATATATTTTCTTCATATAATACAAGTTTGAGATGACCTTGTTCACACGGACCAAGTCCTTTGCCTTTCCAATTCATATTTCTCATCATCTTGTGGGATTTTTTGTAGTCTAAAGATTCATAGAAATCAACCATCTGATCCCCGTATAACCAAGAGCCATTAGAGCCATGAATGTGTTCGTCCTTTAAATATCCATATTGTTTCCATAAGGTACTTCTAAGCAAGTAGACGGGAACTTCTTTTAGGTGGGCTGCAATAGGTCGTCCATAGCTACGTGAAGACAACGAAAGCTTGCCAATATGAAATGCATTCTCTAGAGTATACTCACCAAGACCTTTATGAGAAAACTTGAGTTCATGCAGTGAGTTGGATGTATATGGTTGCAAACCGGATGTAGATGGTTGGGATTGAAAAAAGTGTGTCGAGATCGATATGATTATCTGTAACGGGTATGACATGGGGTTCAACATATCTATCCATGGAAGGACAATAACTTGCATGAGTGTATTTTGCTACCAGAAGTTTACAATATTCAAAGGTTTTTGCATCTGCGAGCAAGGTAAACTCTTTGTCGTCATGCGGGAACTTGATACATTGATGAAATGTGGAGGGCACAGTTTGCATTGTGTGTATCCAAGGTAGACCTAGAAGGATGTTATATGAAGTCTCTACATCAACGACATGACAAAGGGTTTCAAGCATCCATTGGCCCACTTGTATGGAGAGGGTGATAGTTCCAACAAATTTCCGTTCGTTGTTGTCATAACCACGGATAGTTATAACGTTAGCTCCCAGACTCTCTTCTATATGACCAAGTCATCTTAGCGTCTTCATAGATCAAATGTTTAGAGCAATACCATTGTCAATAAGGACTCTTTTAACCTTATGGTGAGTGATATAGGATTCAATACACAAAGAATTATTGTTTTGAAGATTGGGATTTAGTAGGTCTTGAGGATCGAATGACAATACAGGGCCGTTTGGCGAAAGATTGACAAGTAATGCTTGGAACTGCTAAGAATTAATGTCCTTAGGAACACGTGCTTCTTGCAAGGCACAAGTAAAAATTCTCTGTAGAGCAGGCGACGACTTAAGTAAATCCATGAGAGAGATGTGTTAGCATTGTCTCCAATCGTCTTAAAAGGTCATAGGAACCAGATGTAGAAGCTTTCATATTAGGTGTTTGTTTAGGATTGCTAGGAACTGTAGGATCGGTGGACACTTGAAGCGAAGAGGAGGTTGATGGTTGCTTCGTCGCGGGCACCCAAACCTTCTTTTGTCTTGTGCCCATTGCATTGGTAGGTGCTTGAAACTTAATGGTAGTAATGGAAATTGGGCATTTCCTGAACAAATGATAAGATCGAATTAAAGTCAACATTATTTGATGATTGAAATTTTTCAATAGCTTGTCCATTTGCACCATGCTTAGGAAAAGGGTTTGAAAACACCTTTAAATTATTGTTAGGTGTCTTATTACATGAGGGGAATTTTGACCGCGATGTCTCCACTATCAATGAGATCTTGAATATAGTGGCAAAGCCTCGCGCAGCGATTTTTAGGATGGCTATCAATGAGATGAAAATCACAATACTCATTTTCCTTATACCAAGATGATTTTGGTTCTACTTCAACCTAGGGCTTTGTGATAGGATAAGTGACCATGTTAGCACTTATCAGTTGTCGTAAAACACTTGAAAAACTCTCCCCTAATGGTATAAATTTTATTTGCTTATTATCACAAGGGAGAGCTTCTTTACTAGGCACCACAATGGCTTGTTTGGATTTAGATTTGCTAGTTTGGTTATTTTGCACATTTTGTATGTTGTGGTTATCAGTTACGCCATCGTTGACGACATTGCGATTGCAATTGTGATTGACGTATTTGGATTTATCTTGATGAGTGTTGTTGTTATTGTTGTTATTGGTGTGATTGTTATCCTTAGAATGAGGCTTGATTAAGCCTTTTGCAATGAGGGATTTTTCTATTTGAGTTCCTTTCTCTATTACCTCCTCAAAATTGTTGAGGCAGTGCATTTGCATATGAAATGACAATTCATTGTTAAGATTTGGTACGAAGATGCTAACTAACTATTTTTCTGGGATGGAACATGGGAATTGGCTTGCAATTTCTCTCCATCGCTATAATAATTGTGTAAATATTTCATTGGTTTGTTGTTTTACATTACAAAAATCCATCATTATTATTCTTGAGTCAAGGATAAAAGAGAAATGTTTGATGAAATTCTCCAAGAGGTCCATGAAAGTGGTGATCGATCCCTTTGGGAGATGTTTTAACCAATCTAAATTTTTCCCTCCCAAACTTCTAGGGAAGAGGTGCAAAATAAAGATATCATTGTATGCCACCTCTTGACATGTCATAAATAATTCCTTTGATATGTTCTTGAGGATTGTTTTTTCCCTTGTATTTTTCAAATTTGGGCATAACTTCGAAATCATCTTGGAAAGGGTAATGCAAGATGTCCTTATCAAAATGGATAAGGCAAAATTCTTAAAAAATTGAATTTTTTATTTGTTGTTGCATGCCCGAGATTGTATCCTACATCATTTTCCATTATTGAGAAAATTCTGAATTAGTTTAGGGAATGTTGGGAATATTGTTAATGTGTGGATTGGTTTGTCTCCTTTTTTGTTTCAAGTCTTTATTTTTTATTCATGTATCACTTTTTGTCTTTTTCATCGTTATTTGAGTTATTAGTGACTTTAGAAGCCATTAGAGTCAATTGCTTTTCCATTGCATTGATTTGATCTATCAAGGATCTTGATTGACTGGATCGCCGAAAAAGCACTAGATTTCCTTTGTTATCATTTTTAATTTGTTTGACTTGGTCTAGTTTTTCTTATTGGGTTCAAGAGGAGTATCCTATTTATTATTTTGGGTTGGCTTCGTAAGATTTTAAAATACTCATCATCGAAATCTAAAGGCAACTTAAGTCCCATTTCCAGGAGATGGAGAAGGAATTGGTCTTTATTTTTTCGCAATATCCCTTCAAAGTGTGTTTTTTCTTCTATGAGGGGTCATTTTTGTTGATATTCTAGTTTTTTCCTCCTCATCGTCAGTTGTCTATGTGAAAAGGATTTTGATTTTTACTAAAAAAGATCATAATCTTTATGATCTTGTTCCCACCATTGTGTATGAAAAGAGGGGGATAACGTGGAAACTTGTTTTATGTGCTTATATTTTTAAAAAGTGAATGCCAAAATACAAGACTATGATTTAAATTTATCAACTACTAAAACCTTAACTTGAAGTGAATGTTAAGATATAAGAGTTTGGGGAAAAGACGATTTATTACTCAACCCTTAAGAAAGTGAATTTTAATATGGAAGAGTTTTAACAATGAAAATCAATGGACTTGATCCTTAGCAAAGTGAATGCTAAGATGGAAGAGTTTGGAAAATAAAGTCTGATTACTCTACCCTTAGAAAAGTGAATGCTAAGATAGAAGAGATGTATGATTGGAAGAGACTTGTGATTTTTGCTCAACCCTTAACAAAGTGAATGTTAAGATGGAAGAGACTCGGGATTGGAAGAGGTTAAAAATTGCCGATTATTTCGACCCTTAACAAAGTGAATGTCTAAGATGGAAGAGACTTTAGAAATGAAGGTCTGATTTACTCAACCCTTAGTAAAGTGAATGCTAAGATGGAAGAGGTTAACAATAAATATCAATTACTGCATCCCTTAACAAAATGGAATGTTAATATGGAAGAGTTAGGAAAAATAAAATTGATGTACTCTACCCTTAGTAAAGTGAATGTTAAGATAATAGAGTGTAGAGATGTGAGATGGATTTATTGACTATTAGATAAAGTGAATGTTCTCAAAGTATACAAAATTTGAGATAAGAGGGGTTAGCAATGAAGATTGATTTCTATACCCTTAGAAAAGTGAATGCTTAAGATGGAAGAGTATTGAAATTATTGAAGATGCCTCAACCCTTAAAAAAGTGAATGTTAAAAGATGTAAGGATGGTCTAGTACTTAGAGTTTAATGAATGTGGAATGTTAAACTAAAAGACTTAGTACCCTTAGCAAATTGTGAATGCTTAAGGTGGAAGAGACTTCAAATGTTAAAAGATGAATGTGCTTAAGTTAGGATATGGGTATCCCACAACTCAAGGCTTAGATTTTTATTACAATGCAAAAGAAAGATTGATAGAAATTTTGCATAATAAGATCATGGAACACAAACTTTATAACACATAAAGTAACGATGAAAGTGATGTTGTTTATGGAAGGCCTATAAGATTGAGTTGGCTTGGTCAAGGTGTGGCTTCCTATAAAAGAGTTCTCTCCCTAAATGTCAAAAGGCTACCTGAGAAAGTGGGGTATACTATTACTATTTTCTGGCTTTCCTTTAACCCTATTGATACGATAAGCTAGATTTTGTTCCGTTTAAAGGATCAAAATAGGGTTTCCACTGTGGAAAGTTTTGGATCTAATCCTCAAAAGGTATACTAGTCAAGTCAGCAGGGATCCTATTTCATTGGCCAGTTCACTCAAGGTGACAACTACTTTGGGCTTCTTTGGTACTCCTCATAATGCGTTTCTAGGCCCTAGACATGTAATTCCGACAATCACAATCAAAGGGGGAATAAACCCTTCTCCAACAATTTTAAATTAAGAATGTTTTATAAAGTTTAATAAGAGAGAATGTGATAAGATTTTGTTTGACCCACAAATAAGGAAACTTGCAGTTAGTGTTGAAATGCAACCTTCATTGAAAATATCTTGCAAATCACAAATTAGTAATTTTCCTTAGGTGAAAACACAAGAGAAAGCACAAATACAAGCGCATGTTTCTAATTTTCAAGATCACTTATATAAGTGTGAGAAAATATCATACACGTGAGCTTATTATGATTGGAAAAAATTGGAAGCTAATAATAAAATAAGTACTTAAAGTGATTAGTTGCACTAATCTTGCATAAAATGAGCTAGAAATAATCATAAAAAAGAGGATATAAGAAATTATACTTGCTAGAAAATACAAAAAAATAAAAAAAACAGCATTCAGATCACTCTAGCGCATGTACTTGAATGTTTTAGCATTAATAAGTGATGCTAGTGTGTACACATATATGTAAGTGCATGCAATGGAACACAAGCGTGCGCAATAAAATGTAGGCACGTGTAATGAAATTTTCAATGTAACGCTAGCATGTGGATGAGCACAGTAGTGCACACACTTATATGGAAATGCATTCACTATGATCCTAGCACATGCATTTACATGTTAGCACAAATCATGTGAAAAACAAGCACATAGAATCTTCGAGTGAGTAGAATGTGACAAAAAAATCCAGAGACATGTTTTTTTGAATTTTCTCCTTCTATGTTGCACCAAAAGGCCTGAAACTTGGACACCAAGATTAAAATAAAATAAGTAGAACACAAAAAATGATTATTATTAGTAAAACGTAAACTAAAAATAGTTGAAGAGGTGTGGTTGTGTAGAAAACACACTTATACTAAGTGGTGGATTAGTATTATCCTTTTTTATAATTTAAACTTCAACATGAATTACACAAGATATATTAGTTGCTCAACATAGTATTTATGTGTAAACCCTTTTAGGAGAAAAACCATAGAGAAAATACTACTTTGAGCTAATGTCCAAATCTAGAAACAAAATTAATTTAAAAAAAAACAAATTTAGGCACCAACCTATTGGAGACACCAATATTCAATGTTGAGCACCAACTTAGCTATGATTTGTGATAACCAACCCACTAGAGACACCAATCTCCAATGCCAAGCACCAACTCAGCTATGATTTGTGAGCACCAACCCACTAGAGACACCAATCTCTAATGTCAAGCACCAACTCAAAAATAAAAAGATCCACCCGCTATATTTTCTTCTTCAACTTGATGATGGCATATAGATAACTATTCACTACCTTTTTTTTTTCTTGTACACCATGCTCTATTCTTTTTTTATGCATTTATCGCTCTTCAATATTCTTCAAAAACTTGAATTTATTAATCTACTTGAGTTTACTCATCCTTTTTTTCTCTAATCCTCTTGATATTTCTTCATTAACCACTCCTTTCTTATCACTCTCTTCCTTCTCTTTTCAAAATGGCATCATAATATTGTGAGTGCACACATGAATTCACATTTTTATTCACTTATATACCATATCCATTTCATGAACATATATGAATTTTCATGAGTCTCCATCCTTTAGAATATTCATCATGAGTCGACTTTAGTATATCCTTTTTAAGACTCTTGTGGAAATCCCTTATTTTCTCTTGGCCATACGACATTACATAACCATTGTGGAGAAATATATACATTATGAAAAATTATATTTGTTGCATAAATCTCCTCCTTTGTATTGTATCACTTAATAACTTTTTCATATTTTTCTTCATTACCTGGCATTATTTTAAACAAACCAACATACTTAAGTCTATTCCTTCTTTACGCGAGGCACTACTAAAACCCATGATACACCACAGGCACCCTCGGAGCATTTCACCAACCCATGAAGAAATGAAAACATATGTGGAACATTAAAAACCCCATGAAACACTACAAAACCCATGAAACACTACAGAACCCACGAAACACTATAGAACCCGTGAAGCAATACAAAACCCATGGAAAACTACATAATCATTTTTTTGTGGTGCACAATATGTAGAATTCAATCTAAAATGTGTTTTTCATAAGAGGAACACATATATAAACATCAATGACAATATTTATAACTTCAAAGATACTTTTTATTATTCCTTTGACATTAATGGCAATATTTCCAATAATCTCCCCCTTTTTCATTAATGGAAACAAACCATCTTCACTAACTAATCTTACAACACTTTCCACTTTGATCTATTTCTCTCCCTGGATTTAACTTTCATGTTACTCCCACTTAATTTATAACTTCTCTTATCATTCAAATATTCCCCTTTGACATCAATGGAAAATGAAAACACTCATATCACACTCCACCCTAAAAACATGCTTTCATCTAATGTCCTACTGAAAAGGATATTACTCCCAACTTTTGTCTAAGATATTCAAATATTTCTTTTGGAAGAGGTTTTGTAAAAATGTCATAAATTTGTTCTTTTATGGAAATTTATTCCAACCTAGCATGTTGATCTGCAAATTTCTCTCTCAAAAAAGGATATTTAATGGGAATATGCTTTGTTCTAGAATTCTTAAATGAATTTTTTGAGATATTTATTTCACTAGTATTGTCACAAAGTATATGAATGGGCGAATCAAATTCTACCTTGACATCCATCACTGTATATTTCATCTAGAGAACTTGTGTGCAAAAAACTATTGTAGTAATAAATTCTTCCTCAATTTTATATAGAGAGACAAAAGCCAGTTTCTTTCTCAACCAAGATATTAAATTGTTACCCAAAAAGAAAGAACATCCACTTGTACTTTTTTGTAATATATATAAACCACCCAATTTGCATCTGTATATGTTTTTATAGAAAAATATTTGCCTCTTTGATAATACAATCCATAATCCACTATACCTTTTAGATATTTTAGTATTATTTTGAGAACTTTCACGTGATTTTATTTAGAAGCAGCTTGAAAATGTGATACCATGCCTACCACTTTCATCACATCCAGTCTTTATGTAGTTACATATAGCAAACTTCCAATAAATTATCTATAAAGAGACTTCTTTTCTTCAGGATATTCATTATCCTTACTCAACTCACAACCTATGATCATGGATGTACTTACTAGATTGCAATCTTCTATTTTAAACATCTTCAACATTTCCTAAATACATTTAGTTTTTGAAATGAATATATCTTTCTCAGATTTTTAAATTTTTAATCCAAGGAAAAATGACAACTCACGAAGCATGGAAATTTCAAATTCCCTTTGCATTTCCTCATAAAATTATTTACTCATATTTTCCTTACTTCCTCGAAAAATTATGTCATCAACATAAACAACAACAATCAACTGATTCTCACCTTTAGTTTTGATTTACAGATATTATTAGTAATTCCTATCTTGAACCCTTGTTATTGTAGACACTTTTCCAGACTTGAGTAATAAGATATTGGGGATTATTTAAATCCATAAAGAAATTTATTTAGTTTTCATACATAGTCCTCATCATCTAATAATATGAATCCGTTTGATTATTTAATGTAAACTTCTTATTCCAAATTCCCATTCAGAAAGGAATATTTAACATCTATTTGATAGACTTTAAATTTATTATAACAAGAAAATGTCAAAAACATTCTAATGACTTATAAATGTGCAACAAAGACAAAATTTTCATTAAAATTATTTCCTTCAACTTGTGTATATCCTTTTCATACTAACCTTTCTCTATTTCTTACTAATTGTCCATCTTCATTCAAATTATTTTTGAATACCAAATTGGTTCCAATCACATTTTTTTCCTTAGGTCTTGGGACAAGCTCTCATGTCTCATTCTTATCTATTTGATCAAGTTCTTCTTTCATTTATTCAATCTAGTGTTTATCTTATCTTAATTCAACAAATCTTTTAGTATCAACTTTGGACATTAAAAAAATATTATCATGCTCTTCTACATTTTCCAGTCTTCTTTTAGATTATACTCCAATATTTTTTTCGCTTATAATCTGATTTTTTAAATGATTCTTTTGGATTGATCTAGATGGTTTTTTTGTTTCCTTTATCTCAACTTCTTCCTTTTCATCTTCATCTTCCTTGTTGGCTTCTTTAGAATAATTGATTTCTTGTACCACGATATTTTTACACTTGATATCATCTACCTTCACATTTACAATTTCAACAACTTTTAATTTTATCATATTATAACATTTGTAATCCTTTCTCATTGAAGAGTAACCAATAAAAATACCTTCGTCATATCTAGATTCAAAATTTCTCAATTCTTCATCATTTTTCTTGATAAATCATTTTCTTCCAAATACTCTGAAATGTTTGATAGTTTTTGGTCTACCCTTCCAATATTCATAATGTGTCTTCCCATTATTTACTATGATTTGTCCTCTATTCATAATATAGATTGTTTTCTTGACTAATAATCTCCATATTTTATTAAATTCTTTGTATTCATCTAGCATGGTTCTGGCCATCTCTTTCACTGTCCTATTTTTACTTTCTACAACTCCATTATGTTGTGGAGTTCTAGCAGCTGAATAATGTATTTTTATTAGATGAAATTTATAATATTCTATGAATTCATTTGAAGTGAATTATCCTCCTCAGTCAGATCTTAAACACTTCATTTTCAAATCCATTTAATTCTCAACCAAAGCTTCGAATTCCTTAAATATTTCACAAGCTTCATAGTTTTCTTTTTAAAAATTGACCTAAGTTATTCTAGAATAATAATCAATATATAACATAAAACACCTTTCACCTTGCATGTTTTGAGTTCTTCCAGGCTCATAAAGATAAATATGCACAAGTTCCAGAAACCTTGTGGTTGAGTACTCCATTTTCTTGAATGATGCTCTTGTCTTATTTCCAAACTGACATTGTTTGGAAGTGTTATTTGTTGGTTTAGTAATATTAGGCATGTCTATAATAGATTTATTGGAACTAATATTCACTATATTATCGAATTTCATATGAACCATTTTCCTATTCAATGGCCATCTCTCATCAATTTACCATATGCAACACTTTTTAGCTTTAATCTCATAAGAATATAGAGATTATTTTCTTTCCTGCATACATCAGAAACAACCTTCCTTGTACTTTACTTTCTGACTTCAAATCCTATAGCATAAAATGTTACTATGTATCCTCTATCACTAATTTGACTCACACTCAAAATATTAAGCTATAATCCTTCAACATATAAGACATTTTCAGTTTTTGATTTTCCATTATTTAAGCTAATGGTACCTTTTCCTGAAATTACTGTAGTGGCATTGTCTCCAACTTTAATACTACCTCCATTTACCTTTTTCAAATTAAGAAAATTACTTTTGTCTCAATTCATATGGCTTGAGCAGCCACTATCAATGTACCACTGGTTTTCTTCATTCTGTGCATGAAATGATGTCTGGACAATCATGGATTCTTATTTGTTTATTTATTTATCCTATTTTTATTTCCAAACCTTTTTTAATTCAACCTTCTTATTTTCTATGGTTTCCTCATTCTTATAATTCTTATTATAATACACAAACCAACTTATACAAAAGGGAGCTTTATACCCAAAGTTGTGGCACTTATAATGTTCAATGTTAAAATTCATCATAGGTGCAAATGAGTTGTAATTTATATTTGAGGAAAAATATGAATTTACACTTTTATTCCCATCAAATATTTTAAAATGATATCTATAGTTTGTTTCCTTGTGACCAAACTAATTACATGAAAAACAATATCCATAAAAGGAGTTGTGAAACATGATATTATAATGTGGCCTTTGAGGAAATGATCTTGTTGTTGAATCCTTGTTACCCTTTGGAGGATTAATGTGTGGAACAAGAATTTATTTCCTTATGGATATATTATTTAAAGTTCTTGTGTGTTAAGGGTCATGCACTTCTTCCTTCTTACGATTCTCATCTCTAGTAGAAATTTTAAGTGGATCTGGATATCTTTTTGATGTATCAAAAATTGTCGTGTTTAGAGACTCTTTTGGGATATTATTTGGTAGAATTATAATTGTACTCAAGACCTACTTTTATAAACAATAATATATTATTATTGATTATGGTTTCTATAAACTCATAGATCTTTCCAAACATGAGACATCTATTCAACTTGGTAGTTGATTTCTCAAGTTTCTTTCTTAAGGAAACAACTTCACCTTATAGTTTTTCACTCTCTTCTTCTTTCAATTTCAGCTATATTTTCACATCATCATCCATATTAATTTCTTCTAATTAAATATTTATATTAATAATGATTTTATCATACTATTCAAGATCATGTGTCAGATTTGATTTTAAGGCACCATACTCATCTCCTAATTTTTGAAACTGTTGTTTTCATTTTTTTAATTTTTCTTTCTTATGCTCTTGATTTATTCTAGGGAAGAAATGAGTTCACCTTCAAGATCTAATTTAGCTTCAAATTCCGTATCTTCATCATATTATGAATCTATCTCTCCTTTTATTCCATTAACTTCTAAATCCATGAGCATTGATTCATCTTTATCACTAATAAAGACACTTTCATCACTTTCTTTAGATGAGTTACTTTCCTCCTTGGTATATAGGTTCTTGTTGTGATTTTAGAGGATTTATTTGTTAAAGATTGATATTGAGGTTTGAATGCATATTCTTAAAATAACATTGGAATAAGTTGTAGTTGTTCGAATGGATTGAATATCCATTAAGGGGTAGTAAAATTTTGTTTTTATTCAATTAGGTGGCTTTACATGCAGCTTTTCTACCCCCATCTTTGTAGTATTCTAGAAGTGGATTTGAGTGGGGTGAATAGGATAGTGAAGTGGAGTCTAAGTGGAGGATGAGTAGATAAATAGATTTATTTCTATTTAAATAAATAATTTAATTAGATAAAGGATGTGAATGGTAAATTAACCATTTAATTAAATTAGAAAAATGGTATTGGAGAATGATATATTTAATTTAATTAGTTCTTTAAGCTTGATTATAATTAAATAAATTAATTATAAAGGATGAGTCCACTAATGGCATGATAGAATTAATTCTAAAGGATGGGGGTGAATTCTAGTATTCATAGAATTGATTTAACTAATTCTAAGGGGATGGAATTAACTTAATTAATTCTAAAGATATGAAAATAGGTATGTATTCTTAGGGTTTCTACACTCTCTTTTTATATTATTACACATGCATTTTGGTTATTGTTTCCTATTGTTAACAAAATTTATTTTCTCTTTCTACACAATGGTCACCATAATGTGTAAGTTCTTCTATAAGTATTAATTCTCAAATTTGGATACTTCTTAAGCATTCCACATTCTCCTATAGAGTATCCGACATATGGTACATGGGTACAAATATATTATTTTGATATTTTCATGAAAATTATTTATCACACCAACCTTAAATAAGGGGTTATTCATTGAGATGTAATATACACCTATAGACATATTACAAAGCTTAGGCATAGGTATTAACAAGGTACATATCCTAATAAAAATATACAGATACAAAAATGGGAAAAAATTACACATGTTCAAATTCATACACGATAGTCGGGACTTTATGGATGTTCTTAACCCTTTCATACATTTTTTCCTAGGGGGTAGTTATAATGGAGTTTTCTATAATTTCAAATTGATACATAAAAATACATATTTTCACAATATTTTAAAATTATTTGACACAATTCTAAGAAATTTATATATCACATGAATATTTCATTCCTTATCCTCTTTAATACTCATTTATACTTGTAAATATGTGGTTTTAGGGTCATGGGTCTCCTTCTCCATCATCATTTCAGCATATCACACACTCCTAATCAATTGTATGAAACATAAAGAGAACATAGGGGCACCCATTATATTTTATACTTTGTTTATATATAAATATATATAATTAATTAATTAGGTTTATATACATCTAAAATTGTGTGGTTTGTGAGGTTATGGACGGTATCAAAGTATTAAGTTTTTCATAGGTAGTTCTTCTTATACTATTTCAAAAGGGAAGATATCAGGGTTATTAAAAATTGGATACATGACATTCTTATTTCACAAGGTGCCTTCAATACATCTCTCTTATCATCTATCTACCTTCTATTTAGTGCTAGATTACATGCACTCAATACTATGGTTTCTCTTTCGGTATAATTGAGAAATTATCACCCCTATTCCTTTGGAAATATTAGTAAGACAATCCAAATCTCCAAGTTTCATAAAATAACAAGAGATCCTCCCTTTTCATAACTAGGTTTATTCCTTCTATGTTTTTCATCTATTTATTTCACTTTGTGCAAGTTCAAATTCTATATTTACGTATTAGTTAGAGTTCAATTTCTACTACGGAAATTTTCTACACTTTGTATTATAGGTTTGATTATAGAGCATGCTAACAAAAACAAATCTAAACGATAAAAAAAATTAAGAAAAATAAAGTGTTTCTACACACTCAAGTATCTTTTCCTTTAAGCATTTAATTTTCATTTCATATTTAAAGGGGAGAAATGTAGGCACTCAAAATTGGAAATTTATCCTTTTGATACTACTGGTTGTGATTATGATCCTTTACTAATAAAAATATCTACATATTCTCCCTTCTCAGTACTTATTATTCTCTCTCCCAAATTTCTTATTCATACACATTGATATGTCATAAAATATTGAAGTTAAATGCATAAAATTAGTACTTAAAATCTTCTTATAATTATGAAAATTCCACATTTTACTCACTTTCACCCTTGCCAAAACAAAATAATAGGATCAAGATGTAATTTCTTGTTCAGGAAAACATGTACAATCTTGGATCGAAACATTATCCAACTTTTCATTTAATTTTACTATCATTGTTTGGTATTTTTATCCTCATGATTATTTATAGTAATATAGATTTACCTTTGGACCCCTATAAAAACAAGTTATCATCACCTCATTTAAGAACTTGAAATCAATTAGAACTATTATTGCAAATGCTAATATGAAAGGCACTAAAAGCTCCCCAAACCTTCCCAATGATGACACACATATACTATGAAAGCCAATAATATAGTTATGAGGTACTCAAATAGGTTAAGGAGTTGATCTTCCCTCATTTCCAAGAACTCAAGCATCATAACTCAATGTATTAGTAAGAGAATAATAATCTCAATCATGGTCACAAAAATTCAAATTTCTAATTAGTTACATTCATATAGATATTACATGCTAGGTGTTGAACTATGAGTGGTTTTAGGCCTCTTTTTTAGTAATGATGACATAGGTGGTGCATGTATTATATTTCACCTTAAACACTAATATAATTCTAAGGTATTACACCCATGGTTAGGTTTTGAGTTCCATTCATTTTATTTCATATGGAGTTGGTATAGTACGATAATTACGGTTTGACAACAAAACATATCTCTAGACCACTGACGATAACATAAAGTTATAGAGCCACACTCTAACCAAGTTCAAGATAATTAAAAATATCCAAGACCATGTAGCCAATTTGGGAAGAATTTTTTGGCTCCATACCATGGAATTTTCTTATGTCAATCTTAGGAATAAATCATCATTAGTTCATGTTGTCCAAAACTACACCCCACAAAAATTTGAAAAACTTATCTAAGTCGAGACTTAAACAAATTTTTATCATCAAAGTTTGTGTCACATTAATTCAATCTTCCGTAGAGTTTAAAATTTTTATGTTCAGTGGGTTCTCCTAACCTAAAAAATAAAGGAATGAATTCTTGAGACTCAAGCATATCTTGAAAGAGATAGTGCTTCACGGAGTTTTGTTATCCTTTTGTGGCACTAAGTAAGTTAATATTCCACAGGAACTAATCAATATCTCCTAGGTCAAAGGAAATTTAGAGCACCATGAGATTTCGTGATAAGGATAGGATCCATAGAGAGAAAAAATGAATTAGAAATTTAGTGCTTCATGGTATGAAAAAAGATAGTGTCATGTGAAATCAGAATGCATGGCATTCTGTAAAAATTTTCAACTTTGCAGAGCCCAAGATGAATTCCTTCTAGAAGAATATGTGATGTAAAGAATAAATATCTCTAGGAACCATGCATCAAAGGATAACTAAGTTTAAAAGTGACTAAGGTAGGAAACCATGAGATAATAATTTAGTGTTCTGTGGGTTCCCCACATAATAAAATTTCACAGGTTCTCAAGGTTAGTGAAACAAAGAAACATAGTTGCAGGTAAAATGTCATGCAGTGGAGAGAGGAAAGACCTCCATGACATAGAAGGAATTTTAAAAGGTTATGGATGGGAAATTAAAGTTCCAGATGAAAAAGGAAACTCCACTCATTACTTAGGGAATATGGAAAGATGTAGATCAAATTTGGAACCATTAAAACCCACGAGAGGTAGAAGTGAAACCCGTGCTTGTTTCTAAACCAAATGACTAACCTCCTCAACCACTGGAATTTAATGAAGTAAGGTGTCATCTTGTCTAGTCTAATGACATGTGATTAAATCAAATTTTCATGTTGTGGTAGTTGTATCTTCTTATATAACACCCATTCTTGTACTACAAGTCAACACTACAAGAAATCATGGCGTCCATGCAATTCAAACAAGATTTCAAAGATTGGTATGCCAACATGGTGCTCTTTCCTTCCCTCTTCTCTATCTCTATCTTCCTCCCAGGAGTTCTATAAATGTAAGTGCTCATGCACATTGAAACGGTTCTTCTTATTTTATTCTTTCACATATTTTTTGAGCTTTCCCTTTGGTAACTCAAAATTTTATTGTTTCCAACCTTTGTAACTCACGAATGTGTATTTTATTACCTTGGCTCTACATGTAAATTGTTAACTGTTAACTATCAACTAATGAAAGTGTGGATTCTTTATTTCCTTCAAATGCTTTGTATTTAATATGAATACCATTGACCTCTTATGTATTTTGTATTCTTTCAATGAATTGCAGTAGAATTATGTACATATTCATGATCTCTTTTTGTGAACTTACATATGTGTCATTTCGAATTAGAGTTCCACTTTCCATTCTGGTGATATCACTTACCCTTTAGCTTAGGATTTAATTTATACATCTCTCTTACCCCCTCTCTCCCTGGTTTGTTGGATTTGTTAGTTTAGGTTATTTTATGAGTAGTATTAACACTAGGATATTTTGTATTTTGTGTATTCTCTTAACCCATGGAATGGGGAAACTGACCTTCTCTGGAGGTCTATCTTAACCCAAAAGTCCCACACTTGGAGACAATACCATGTTGATAAAAATAATTTTATCTTCCATGATAAAATATATGGTTCAATTTTTACCTCTAACAATTATGGGACACCCAATAGGACCAATTTAATGAGTTGTAGATCATTGCCACTTAGTTTTGGTATGTGATATAGTAGTTTCATCCTTCAGAGGCATTCCTTCAACACATATGATGACTCCCAAATTCTAAATCTCCTAATTTCAAGTAGTTTATCCCCCCCACTACATGAGAAGAGTGTAAATAAGGTTAAGTGTATCAAGAGGTGAATCATTATATTATCTATAACTTTATCTATAAATAAGAAGAAAAGAAAGTAATTCGTGAAGGTTTATCTCACCACCAAGTAGAATTTTTCAACTCTGCCTTCTGATAGATTGTTCCCCTTATCCATCAGAAGTTTGAGACCCATCACATTAAGAACACATAAAATTATCTTACCTTTCCTAAGTTTTAGTGGTGGTAATTTGTTTATTTTAGCTGCTCAACATGATATACCATTAGCCTCCTTGAAGAGCATCCCCTTCTTGATAGGTGAAAACATAAATCATATTAAAGATGTTTTAAATGTATTTTCAATACATGCAATCATATATGATGATGTTTTGGTGCATATTTTGGTGTTGTCTCTCAAAGGAAAGGCTTTGCACTGGTATAAAATTATTCCTACCACTTTAATCTAAACTTGGTATGATCTCAAGACCACCCTCTATTGGTAATTCACTGAAAATAAAAACACCATCTCTCTCCTCAATTTGTTAACCGCTATCAAACAAGCTCCTTGTGATCTTATGGTGGATTTTAACTTCAGGTCCTAGAAGGCATGGGACAGAATTCCAATCCTTGTAAGACTAACCTCTCAAAGTGTAATTACTTATTTTCTTACACATTTGAATTATGATTTAGTAGTAATGATTCAGTCTATTAGTTTTATCCAATTACCAAATTCTTATGCAATAGCTATTAGGGATAAAAAAATTTGATTCAAGCAGGTAAATTAGCTCCTAAATTACTAAAGCCCATTTTCCTTGAATTTTCAAAAATTACTCAATCCATCATTGTTCCTATTCCTTAGCCATCTACTTCATCATCTACATTAACATATGGTTCCTCCATGAATTAGGAAGAAATTTAAAGAGTAAGTGTTTAATTAAAAAAATTAGCAAATGATATTGTCTCCCTTAAGAGACAACAAGCTCAAGCCCCTAAAAATTATCCTAATCCTCCTCATGGTTTTCCACAAAAATGTTCTCAATACCCAAACTATATATTTTTTCAAAATTACCCACCAAGGAGGACACCAAATACAAATCTATAATCTTCAATAGATCCCTACTTGAGTAATTCCATTATTCTAATACAAAAAAATATGGCCCAAGGTTTTGAGTGGTGTTATTCTTGAGATCAAACATACAACTAGTATCCATGTGAATTTTGAATGAATTCTTTGTGGGAGAAATCTCTCATGGTTTAAAGTCCATTCTATCAAACAAGAAAAAATCATGGCTCCATTAGAAAGTAATGTGGAATATATGCAAGAGGCCTCCCTTGAGAATAAATTCATTCTATTTGGATTTGAATATTTTTTTATGGTTAACCAAGTCGCAAGAAATTTGAATAGGTTGTAACATCATGTCACAAATAACACAAGGTCTAACAAGAGAGAAATGGACATTATGTCTCTTCTAGTTTGTCTAATTCTACATAGCATTTCAGGACAACCAATAGAGTTGGGCATGAGTTTGGATTCACTCATTCAGACGTGGGTCACTCTATAGCCATAGAAAAAACAATTTCTATGAGATAGAAAAAATATGTAGCTCAAAAAAAATCCACAGAATTAAGTAATTTATTCATCAAATGAGATTTTGTGGATGGAAAAAATAATGAAGTAGAATATCGCTCCCTCATTATAGAAGGCCAAAAGTATTCCCCTCAACACCGTTAAATAAATGAAAAGGGAAAAATTGAACATTACAATTTGGGATTTTGTATCTATCACATCTCAAATGGATCTCTTGTAAGAATCCTTAAAGCAACTTCCACCTATTGAACCTACCATGTACAAATCAGACTCTGTGGTCAACATATGTCATTCTAAATAAGTATAAGTGGGTTTTATTTTCAAACCTCCTTATTCCTACATGTCTCTAATAATTGGCAAGAACCTTATACACAACTAAATGATAGATTACAGTGTTAGCACCTAAGTGATGCCAAAGAAGTTTGCGGATATCCTTGGAATTGAGTATCATCCAACCTTAAAGGATATTATGCATCTTGATGGATAAAATGTGTAAGTATTGGGTATGATCAAGTATCTATAACTATCTCTTCATACTTACCCAATCCTAATTATAACTCAAGGCATCTCTGTGATTGATTTTCCACTTTTGTTTGCCCTCAACCTCTCCATATATTTCACAGCCAAAGTGGGAGGCTACCTATCTTTAGAATGATATCACATTCTATTAATAACAAGGTATAAAATTATATTTACAATCAAGGTTGATTACATCTCAGCTTATCATGTTGAAGTTCATAATCCTAGTACTATCAACGCAAACTGCATGGTCAAAGGAGAAGTGAGTAGTAATCTTGAATATACTGAGATAATTAATCCACCTTATTTACTTCCTAATATTATGCTTGATGATTGGGCTAAAGAGTATTATGATTTTTATCTATATGACATAGATATGGAGACTGGTTTAGGAACCTATTGTATCCATGAAGAATAATTCACATTTCCCATGCCACATAAAGAAGACAGTGATGCTTCAATTTTATGGAAAATATTGTTTGATGGTTTGAGAAGTAGAAATAGAGTTAGGGAGGGTGTATTTATTGTCTCCCTAACAGATAAAATACTATTATTTTCACATAGGTTGTAAAGGCTACAATTTTCATTCTTAAACAATGTGGCGGAGTATGAGGCATTGGTTCATGGTTTGCTCATTATGGAAAAAAGACAAATCAAGAATCTACAGATATTCTGAGACATTAAATTTCTCATCCACCAAGTCATAGGGAAGTATGCTTCCAAGAATAATATTTGAAAATATTATAGACATTGAGTCTAGGACCTTTTAGAGAGTTTTAATGTTATTAACCTTCAAGTAGTACTAATAAAATACAATAAGGAATCAGATCAAATGGTGGCCGTTGGCTCCCAATTTTTCCCTGTGGAAGACCTTATACATAGTAAATAACATGTTAAGATGGTTATAAGCACATATATCCTAAATAATAAATCCAACTAGCAATTATTTTAAAATCACAAGAAGATAGTTCATTTCATCCAAAATGAGGTCGAATTATATTCAAACTTGCAACCTAGTTTGCAAGAAAGTTATGGTCATCAAATCTTCCATCTTAAAACCAACAAGTTTCCTAAAGGTTTTGTAACTTTTTAGGACATATTTAATCATGATGATGATATTAAAGTGCAAAACAAAATCGTATCTATGGAAAGAGAGGATTGAAAATGAATCATCATTGCATAAGGTAAGGAGTTATTGCTTGGAAGGTATGTGAGCAAGATGAATAACAATATTTTATTTTTTGTGTCACAATTTTCATGATGTATTTTCTTGTAAATATCAATACCTTATAGGTTTTGATCCCAATGTTTCTCAACACACTATTGTTCTTGATCCCATGACCAAGCTAATTAGATAGAAACATTGACTAGTGAATCCAAAATTTTAGCCCCTCATAAGAAAATATTTGACAAAAATAATTGAGGGAAGAATTATATTCCCCATAAATTACTACTCTATGGTAACTAAATTTGTCTTAGAAAGGAATAAGAATGGATAATTCAAGATTTGTCTTGATTTCATGGACTTAAACAAAGCCTCCTTGAAATATCATTATCCTCTACCCTCTATGGAATAAATTTTTTAGATAGTAATAGGAGCTGAAATATTCTCTATGTTTGATGAATACTCATTTTTAAATTAGATCAAAGTTAGAGAAGAGGATCAATGTAAGACTGCATTCACAACTAATTGTGAAATGTATGCATATTAAAATATGCCTTTAGGTATATCAAATGAAGGTTTCATGTTTCAAAGAGAAATGGATATTATCTTCCATTGACTCATCAATCGGGTTGTCCTTATTTATTTAGATGATATAAAAGTTTTCTCAAAGGAGAGAAAGGATCGAATCAGCCATCTTGAGAAAATATTAGAAATATGCATAGATTTTGGGGTATCTCTTAACCCCAAGAAGTGTATTTTGTATTTTTCCAGGGAAATATTTTGGGTCATGTTGTTTGAAAATATGGTATTTCCATTGACCCTAAAATAATCTATGCCTTCCTTTCTCTTTCCTTGATAACTCACAAGAAGGTGTTATAGTATTTCCTAGGAAACATAAAATTTATTAGGAAATTCATTCCTAATTTTGTGGGAATAGTTAGGCCTATCACTCTAATGCTCAAGAAGGATGCGAATTTCAAAGTGACCATGGAAGGAAGAGAAAGATTTTCGAAGATAAAATACATAATTTACCAAGTTCCAACACTCATCAATCCATATTTCACAAAGTATTTCATCCTCTATTCCTATGGGGTTAATGTAAGTGTTTCGATAGTTATCACATGGAAGAATGATGAAAAATTGGAGCGCCATTTTTAGCCAAACCCTGAAATATTTCGAGGTCAAGTATAGCCAATTAGAAAACAGGTCTTCACCATCTTGTGAGCTCTTAGAAAAT
This sequence comes from Taxus chinensis, assembly GCA_019776745.2. NCBI lineage: Eukaryota > Viridiplantae > Streptophyta > Pinopsida > Cupressales > Taxaceae > Taxus > Taxus chinensis. The sequence continues at coordinate 302,177,485 of CM034151.1, forward strand.
CAATCCCATCCTATCCACCAACCACATAATAGTTTGAGTTTCACATCTTAGCATGAGATATTTCATCATGGGCATAAAAATTAGTGAGAAGGGAGTCATATGGGTGACCCAATATCATGGAGTTTGATATGACCATCAAAGCCACAAAGTTGATAAGAGGTCGAGAACTTTGTGAACAATTTGCCTTCGATGCTTAGGATAATCAAGAAGCATCTTCCTTCATGGAGTAATAATAAGAACAAACCATATTTAATTCATAAAACTTAGAGGATCCTCAAGGATAGGATCTATAGAAAATTCCAAATCCGCTCAACACAATTTTTTTTTAGAACAAATAAGAAGATCAACATAGTCATAATAGTTGGATTAATGACATGATAAAATTTTTGGCATCTGGTGAATACCCTCCTAGTTTAAGAAAATAAAAAGAAGACATCTAAAGTTGCAATCAGTTTCTTATGGATTCATTGGTGGGATTCTTTTCAAAAGGAACCTCGATGGAATATTGTTGAGGTGTATTGAAGGATAAAAATTTGAGAAAAGTTCAGGTGGGATTCCACAATCGATTATCTAGTGAACACTTATATGCTAAGGCCACAATGATGAAAATAATGAAATTGGGATACCTTTGGCCCACATTGTTCACAGATGCACATCAATGGGTTAAAAATTCAAAGAGTGTGATTTCTTCATTGGTAAACAGAAGATGTAATCCCTACCATTTCATCGCATTCAGGTGGATGAACCATGCTCTCAATGGAGAATTGATTTTATAAGTATGATTAATCCTCCATCAAGTGCAGGTCATAAGTGGGTTTTCACAAAAACTGACTATTTTACCATATGGAATGAGGCCATACTACTCAAGATGGATACTGAATCAGTCATCCTTGATTTTCTAGAGGATATTTTGACAAGGTTTAGGGTTCCTCAAATCATCATCTTAGATAATGTAAAATCCTTCTTAGGATTTAGGATCTATGATTGAGCTCTTAGATTTGGAATATACTTGAAGAATTCCTCCAACTACTACCCGCTAGGTAATGGCTTGGCACAATCCACTAACAATAATATAATCAAAATCATGAAAAGGATTATGGAAATTAACCAAAGGAAGTGGCATACTAGGGGTAAGGAGTGCTATTTTGGATGATAGAATCACATCAAAAAAGGAAAATGGAAATTCTCATTCCAAACTTGTATATGGTAGAAAATCTATGATTCTTTTATCTTGAGAGTTTCCTTCACTAGAGATAGCTCAATAAATGTAATTTGAGGGTGAAGGTCAAAAAGAAATTAGAAGGGAAATTTTGGTTAGTATTTAAGAATTAAGGCAATCTTCCATGACCAAGTTGGAAGGGTATCAAAGGTCAACCAAATAGTGGTTTGAAAAGAAATAAAAATCACAAGCTTTCAAGGTAGATGATTTATTCCTCAAGTGAGATGTGGATATAGCTAAAATAAGGTGACATTTGAAGTTTGATACACTTTGGATTGGGCCATACTCAATTTTATTGCTAAGTATTGTATATGTTAATATAGAATTTTTTTTTTTGATAAAATATTTTTCTCGATTGAATATTGTGAGGTTGATAATGATTTGAATTTCCCTAGGGTAGTGAAGTATTATAAATACTTCTCTAATAAATTATATAGGTTTATTATTAGGAATTATCTATTAGTACATCCTAATAGGGATATAATGCTTGTAATCAATCTTAGCACATTTCTTTAACTTTATTTCAAGTAGGATATGGCATTACTCGTATTCATGGTCTTGATAAAGTAATGGTAGGGGAATTAGTAGAATTTGTAGATGGTACAATAGGCATTGTACTAGATCTAGAATCAAATAATGTTGTAGATTTATTAATGGGTGATAAATTAATGATTGAATTAGATATTAAATCAATTGGATTCTCTAGATATGAATAAAATTATGAGTTAGAGATAAATATATATTGACTCTATTCATAATTTAGAATTTCATCTAGATTTTTTACTGAATAAGACAAGATCACAACTATTCATTCGACAAAATATCCAATCAAAAACCAATCATAACCACCTAGAATGAGGCTAACTCTTTCTAGTTATCTAACCTTGATGGAGAACTATTACAAATCCATGTTAATGGGATTCACCTTAAAAATTTCCAATAAGTTTGTATTTTATATGGAGAACTATTGCAAATCCTAGTCAATGGGATTCGCCTTAAACATTTCCATTAAGTTTGTATTTTACATCCTATAAGTACTTGTGTGTTTTTGTGTTTTGTTTCTAGAAGAATTCTCTTGTGTCATGTGTTGATCATTGATTGAGTGTATCATCGTCAATCCCCATGATTGTCATCTTTGTTTGTAATAAGTGCTTGTGTACTCTGTACATGTTTCACTTAAAACATGTATTATTTTCTCCCTTTTGTACATAGTTTTATGGCCCCTTGTTTTTTTTGCATAGTTTGAAGTAGGTTTCAAGTTGGAAATAAGTAGTTGAAATGGTTTCCAAGTTTTATCTAGACCTCAACAGATCAAATTCAATCACTTCTAAGTTCATATGTATTTAGGAGACATTATTTAAAGGATTGGATTAGTTTTCTTCAATGTTATGCTTAACTCCATGCCTAATGGATGCTTTAAGGCTGTTAGTATTCATCATTTAGTAGTCTTATTTTCCCTGGAGGTCGCCAAAATTACACCCCATGAAATTTTGAACAACTTATCTAAGTTGGGACTTAGAGAAAAAACAATTCTCATTAAAATCTATAAGAAACTAATTCAATCTTCCATGGAGTGTGAAAATGTTATGTTACATGGGTTCTTCTAACTCATTGAATAAAGGAATGAGTTTTCAATACTTAGGTGGATCTTGATAGAGATAGTTCTTCGTGGAGGTTTTTTAGTCTTTTGAGACACTAATGGTGTTAATATTCCATGGGAACTAATCATTCTCTCGTTGTTGGCATGTTTGTGCTAGTATTTTCATTGATGTAAACGTTGCAAGGGAATTAATGAAAAAGTTTAAGGAAAATAAGTGTAATAGAAAGTTTTTTGTGATGATGACATGGGAAGACAACAAGTAGCTGTGAGAGTTGTTTAGTGAAGTGGGCCTAATAAGGAGGTCTAGATATCATGGATGATGACACATGAAGAATAGAGATGTATGAGTTATTTTGAAGCATGGTAGAGGCATGGAGATTAAGGTGATAGTGTGAAGATACACTCATACAGGTGTAAAAATCTTATCACAAGGTTTGAACATTATTTGTAGTTTTATATCTAGACCTAATCCAGGTGCTTGGTGGCCTAGTGGTGCATGAAGGTTATTTTCATAGGTATGTGGGACCATGAAGTCATATAGAGGACTGAGACATGTTGTATCAAAATTTTAGGGACTTTTTAAGGGAGTTGAAGCACATGTATGATGTTTACCTACTCTACCTAGGTTTAAACTAGACCTAATTTGATGATTTAGCTAGGTAAGTGAGAAAGGTTGAGAAGAAGTAGAGATAAATATGATTAGATGAGTATTGGAGAATTTAAGAGAGGTTATTCCAAAGCTATGGGTAAATTTTTAGGTTTCTATATTGAGGATTTTACATGAGATGATGATTTTATCCCTACCAAGCTCAAGAAGGTGTTTTTTCCAGCTCGATGTTTACCAAATTTCTCGTTCTTAATGAAGTTAATGCACTAGTTACTAAAGAAACTAGCAAAATAAAAAATGTTGGAGAGTTTATGTTATCCCAGATGTGTGATGTGATGGATATAGGCACAAAAGGGGTGATTCTTGTTGTAACTTAATAGACTTGGAAAACTGGAATGAATATGGATTAGATAGATATATGTGGGGGTTTATTGATAATGCAATTCTAAGAAGTGGTTAGCTTCCTTTCATAGATGTCAACCTCCATTTGTTTAGAAAGAGAGATGTAAGGACTATAGCATAAGATATCATGTAGAAAAAATGATGTTACCGAATCTAAAAAACCACTGTGATTGATTTAAAAGTTGATTAGATTGCAATAACTGTAAATTGACTGTTACTTGGTCTGGGTCGATAGTGACCCTAACTATGTACAGGTAGGTCGACAGTGACCTAGGAAGGAAGATATGGATTATAGGATAAATATGTAGACTTGGAGAGTCTGAATACCAATTGGAGGATGTTAGGGATCTGTGTGTGCTATGAGTATTTTACAGGAAGGGACCAGGTATAGAAAACTCTAGGAAATGACTGAAAACAATAGTTTAAGAGGTTTTTTTGAAAAACTGGGCCTGTTTTGATGGTGATCTGATAGGGTCGGTAGTGACTGTAATAGAATTAGATAAATTTGAGGATGAATGGATGAGAAGGACAACTAACAAGTAAAAGGCTATGAATAAAGGTTGTTAGAGAATCTGTGAGTGCTGCTAAAACTGATCTGAACCTGTAAAAGATTCGATATAAGCCATATAAAGATAATTTGATAAAAAATATTAATAAATATATACAAAGATACCGATAAGTCTCATGAAATATGATCATGAGTGATGTAAGCACACTAAAATGATGTCTAGGATATCTGTGATTGTTGCAGAAGTGTTCAGACGAGAGAGAAAGTTCACAAATCGCAAGAGAGCTAGAATGTTTTGCATGCATTTGATTCAGATTGAAAATTAGAAAGGAATGATTCAGTTTAATAGGTTCGATGAGGGATGGGATGGGTTGTTGCTGATTGTGGGGAAAGTTTTCCTAATGGGAAAGATTTTTCTAGTTTTGGCGTGATTTCTTATTTTTAAGGATTGTCCAAATTCTTTAAATCATGTAGGTGGGATTAGATTTATTGGGGATGAATTTAAGGTACTTAGGGATAAAAATATAAGGGAGAAAATATTAGAAAAGAAAAGGGATGAATTTAGGATAAAATCATCCTAAATAGCAAATTGGTTAGTGTAAGGTGAAGGGTATTGATTAATTAATGAGGATTAATTATCTAATAGGGTTAAAGATTAACATGGATGGAATGATTGGACATGTAATATATTAAATGATTAATTTATTAATGTGGTGATTAATTAATGAGGATTGGATGGGAGTTTAATTAGATGAAGGGGTGAATAAAATAAATATGTGCACGCGGGTGATTAAATGTATAGATACTGAATTTAGGTGTCTACATTTTGCCCCTTTTTATTGATTGGTTTGAGCTAACAATCCATGAGAAAAAACAATGAGAATTAGATGACGATTGAAAAAAGGATGGATGATAAGCTCCCCCTAAAATGGGGGATCGATGGCATCAAGGGAAATCAATGATGCGTTTGAAAAAGGTAGATGAGAAAGGTCAGGTTGGTGAAGAAAAGAAGGGTAAAATGATTACAAAGGAAAGATTCCCTAGGAAAAAAAGGATTGTAATGTGAATAAAAACAATGAAGGTGACTCCAATGTCACATTGGTAGAGAAAAATTGTGGTCTTAACGAAGATGGGATACAACATTCTATGGATTAGTGAGTGGATGAAGATCCTTCGTATACAAGGAATAAAATGAAAACATATGCGTCCACAAGAAATGAGGATGAATGATATGGTCTCCAATAGAACACTAAAAATGGCCAAGAAGGTGAAATGATAAAAGCGTGTGATGAAATAACATGTCATTGAGGGGAAAGTATGGCCACGAAGGCAAAAAGGAAATAAAATATTCCCCAAGTGGGGAAAGGTATGGCCATGAAGGAAAAAAAGGAAATAAAATATACCTCAAGTGGGGAAAGGTATGACCACAAAGGTGGACTTGCTATGATGACTATGGTGCACATAAAAAGGGCACAAATATGGCCATAAGAGTGGACTTGATATGATGAATATGGTGCCTCAAAAAAGGGCATGAATATGGCCACATGAGTGGACTTGATATGATGAATATAGTGCCCCCAAAAAGGGCACGAATATGGACACAAGAGTGGACTTGATATGATGAATATGGTACCCCAAAAAAGGGTACGAATATGGCCACAAGAGTGGACTTGATATGATGAATGTAATTCCCAAAAGGGGAAGATGTATATGGCATCAAAGGAGGAATTCATACATGGGTTAGATAGGATTGTGAATTAAAATTCTCAAAGGATCAATATATATGGCCACAGATGTGGACTTAGAGAGTATGTATGCTAGAAGGAATAAATAATTTGAATGTTGTATAAAAAATTGGACAAAAAAATAGAGATGGCCATAAATGTGGACTTAATGGTCGATAATAGATGATGCCCTAGGAAAGGATGCAAGGAAAAAGGGAAAAAACCCAAAATAATTACTGTTAAGGGGAGTCGAAGGTGACTAGATCCAATTGATGGTGACCCAAGGGGGTCGACTGCGACCTGGAGTTGATGGCTGTATAAGTCTGAAGGCCAGCCGATGATGCTCATTTTTAAACAAAAAGTTGATGAGAAAGAGGACATTAATTAAAGAGAGAAATGAGAGATGGAAGCCACTAGAGCTAAAAATAAGTGACAAAGGGTACGGAGGATGACGAGTAATGAAAACCCACACTGGTTTTTAAGTAAATTTAATGTTTTATTTTTTACTTTTAGTAGTGTTTGTAAAAAAAGGATGACACCAGGGGTGGTTGGTGGTGACCCAGGTGGTTTGATGTCGATTGGACCCTCAGGCATGTCGATTGAATACTAAAATGCGTCAACCCGACCAAGTTCGATGTCAACCGGGGTTGTATTAGATAGATCAGGGTTTAGATTGAAATTTGGATGAGACTTAATGAATTAGGATCATGTTTTTAGACTTTTTATGAATTTTAATGGATCATGATCATATTTTGCATGGATGATTTGACGTATATATGTTTTTTCTATGATTACATGCCAGAGAGACCTTATATTTAAGGGATAGAGTTCCTACTATGTATGAGTAGATTAGAGGATATGTTACAGATGCCGAGTGGGATCACTTAGATGTAGTAGGGCTGGGTGGATTCAAGTACTATCAGAGGATCCCATAGGATGTGGGGCTCATGATTACTTTTGTTGAGAGATGGGATCGACAGACATGGAAATTTTGGTTTAGGACAATAGAGATGATAATCACCCTAGAGGATGTGTATCAGATTCTGAGATTTCAAATATAGGGGGAGAAGATAGTTCCCATTACCAATGAGGAGAGATTAACAATATTGGCACGACTATTTGGAGCCAATGCTCCCCACATCATATTTTCTTTTTGGGAGTTTGTATATGAGTTGAGATATGAGGCTAGGGTATCACATATCCATTTGATCTAACATGGTGATGATGGTTGTGTTGTGTTATGCTTTGTTAGATTCTAGTGGGGATTGATTTCCATGCACATTAGCTGGTGTAGTGGAAGATATTATAGAACACCTGACAATGTATTCATTTGGTAGTACTCCTTTGGCTCAAGTTTATCATGAGATTTCTATATACATAGTGGGGCAGAGGTCAGGATTGGATGTGGGTTTCTTATTACACTGCTTGACATTTGAGCATATAACAGTGATTTGGCCTCTAGGGCTTCCTTGGGTCATAGGAGACCACATTCAGTTAGAGGTGGGATTTATGAGATGGAGGGTTGATCAGGCCTTTGGTGATAGGAGTGAGAGGAGAGTGGATTGGTATGTAGATAGGCTTATAGAGTTAGATGTTGATCAGATTAGGTGACAACCATATCAAGACTTCCTAGCATGGCTGAGTGTAGACATAGAGTAGTCAGGGATGAGGAGAACTAGTTGGATGTAGGGAAGATGTCCAGAGATGATCAAGGTCATTTAGTTTTATCACGTGTGATGATAGTTTGGGGTCATCTAGACCATACCAGATGGTACCATTTTGTACATATGGGAAGAGATAGATAGAGATTTATTGAGTCCCATCATGGTTGATTCAGTAGAGGAGGAGGAGGTGGGGTCATGGGGTAAGGACGATGACATTGGAGTCAGGACCAGTGTTGGTGATTAGATGGATTATATCTAGGAAGTTAGGGTTTTTTTGGAGAGAGGAGATGAGGAGGAGGATGAGGAGATAGAGGAGATAGATATTGATGTAGAGGCGACACTTGGAGGAGGTGAAGATGGTGGAGAAGGGGAGTCTATAGAGGTGGTACGCTTGCATTCTAAGTTTGATCAGATGAGAGTGGAGAGTGACATAGCTCTGTAGTAGTGGGATATGGTCACTCAGGAGAGGGATCAGGTTATTCAGGAGAGAGACCGCTACAGGTGATAGAGGGAGGCCTATAGGGCCCGTTTTGGTGATCTATCCACTACTTTGGTGATATATTAGGTGAGTGGTGCCCAAGAAACTCCATAGGGGTTGGTACAGGTAGCACATCCCGATGTGATTTCTATGGATAGATACAGAGAAATAGCCGTAGAGACTAGATATTATGAGGGGATCTTATTCGAGAAGCTGCCAAAGACACTGTGCTATTGGGAGCACATACAGAGGACAATGATAGGAGGAGAAGGGATGTCAAGGAGTGTGGCGAGTGTGGCATAACCACAATGAGTAGAGTAAGGCCATGAGGGTGGTGGATATGTACAGGGATTAGGTGTTATGCCTACCCCATGAGATGAGGACTTGAGAGCCTCAAATATACACTTGCACATATTTTGATAACATTTCTACTTTGAGGGATCCCCCTAGAGGGCTGTGATGTATTGATACACTTTTTGATATATGATATATCATTTTTTCATGGATTATCATGTGTTCATTATGTGTTGTGATGGATTTTAATTTGATGTGATGATGATTTTTTATTATATGCCATGATGATGGATTTTAGATTAGATGTGATAATGATTGTTTCTTTGGAACACATGTTTGTTTTATATTTAATGATGATGGTGAAATAAATGTATGATTATATGGTTATTTTAAATTGGTATGTGTATGAATAGAAAAACGATATAGATGTGTGATATGAGGATTAGGACTATATGTTTTGTGTTTAAATTTGATTACGATGATTAGAATGTATATGGGTTAGATGTGATGAAAAATAATTAAGAATGAATATGATGAATGATGTATGTAAGTAATAATAAATGTGTTGTAAGACAGATAGATAGCATATAGGTAATTGAGATGAAGAAAGATGTGTTGAAAGACATATGTGATAGTATTAGGATAAAAATGACTTGTAACGATGGCGACCTATAGGTGTGAATAACACTATGTTATAGCGAGTATTGTCGTGTAAATGTGCGATAGGGAAATTTGAAGTTTCCAAGCATGAAAACTATAGCCCTATGCCAAATTTACCATGTTTTATCATTCCTAGGAACCCCAAGTCATATCCATCAATCCGGTCACCCCCTATTTTATGTCAAAATTTTCCCCTAGGTGATTTAGGAAAGTCCATTCATTCCCCCTAGGTGATTTTAGGAGTTCTTTAAAAATGCAAATTTCAGGCAGTCACAGGAAGGGCTATCGTTGGCCTTCCTATGATTGGATCAACCCCTAGAGCAGAATGGAAGGTAAAAATATAACATGGATGTGAATTGAATACCTTAGAATATAATGGAAATGATTTTGGAAAGTTTGGGGAAGTTTTGAAAGACTTAGAGCAGTCTGAATAAAAAATAGGGTTCACAGGCCTTGGCAGTGCACAGGTAAAAATAAGTTACTGAGCTTCAAAAGAAGATTCTAAGAGCTTTGGATGGATTTAGGAGAAAAAAAATATGGAAAGATAATTTCAATCCCTAAAATATAGTTAAATAATATTTTTCACAACACCTTAGAGCATAGGGTTTGCAGGCAGTTGTTATCAGGAACATGTAGAGTACAAAATAACAAATCTATTTTTTTAGAGATTATATGGAAGAATCAAGACATGAGAACCCCACCATTGGATTAAAAATTCCATTTCAATTTAGGATCATATAAAATTTTACCGAGAAATTCCACCGGGAGCTCAAGTTATCATTGTTCTAAGTCACCCTCTTGGAGATAGTTCGGGCGTTAGTCAATTTTTGGGAGGACACGTTTCATCACTAGGATCCTGGTGGGATTTTATGTCCCTGAAATCCCTGAGATCAGGTACATCAACCTTGGAAAAATTCACCCAGCCCCCATGTGACCTCTGGGACCCTCATGTGACCTTCAAATTTAACAGTTCAACCCCTAAGTGCATTTTTGAAGCTCAAATTCCCTATCGTCAGATTGAGGACATGTGTTGTAATCTTTCTCACCTTAGAGTTTGATATCCCTAACATCCCTAAGGTAAAGAAAATCAAGGAAAAAAAATTCACCCAACTCCAAATCTAAGATTTGAATTTTTTTTCTAACTGTTTGGTGCTTCTAATTGATTCTCACTGCAAGAAAAAAAGTTGCAGAGAACACCAGTCCACCACTCCACCATCATCAAAGCTTAGACCAGCTCCATAATAGAACATTATCCTTCACTCCATGATGGCACATAGGTCATAGAAAGAAGATTGATCAAACCAATAAGAAAGAATGAAGAACAAAGGAAAATAAGTTTGAAAACTCCATTGCCATAAAACCAAGAATCAAGGATATCTTGCAAACTGTTGTAGGGATTGAAAAACCATTTGTTGTTGAGTTCTTATCTCTTGAATGCAATTGTAAACTCATATTCAAACCTTCAATTTGTAGCAAGGAATTCTCATAGTCAAGAAATTCCACTTCCGGCTCCACGAAGAACAAATTTCAATTTCCCATCAAACCGGTTGTCAGATTGAAGTAAAATTTCACGTGAAACACCGGAAGCAAAACCCTATCGCAATGGAATTTATTTCATCGCCAATGGAAAAAAAAACTAGACCTGAAAATTTAAAGCTCCACTAATGGCCTCTATGACACAGTAATGGAAAAAAATCAGTGAGCTACCTCTCCACTTCTCAGGGTTCCAGTGGGAAAAATCACCTGAAAATTGGAGGAAATGATTGTTGAAAAATCTAGTTTTACATGAACTAGTTTTCATGCCATGAAGTCCCTATTTCTTAGGGATATGTAAGGCTATGTTTTTTTATCATAATTCTTCCCTCTTCGATATAATTTTTCAAATTCCCAATTTTCCAGCAGGCGAAATCATCCAAAATTAAGAGGGAAGGGTCTCAAAAAAATCTAGTTTCTATCGAAGTAGTTTTTACACAAAGAAGTTTCTAGTTTCTCAAAGACATGAAGGACTGAATTCTTATTAGTATTATGCCACTGGTAGCTCCATACCTGAAGCTCTTACAAGACATAAATTTCCATTTTTAATTTATGATCTTTTTGGAAAAGTGAATCATTATGAAAATTGGAGCATGAGTTTGTGACAAAAATTCAAATCCAAAAATGTTGTTCCCATCACAAACAGATGTCATTTTCACCACTTTAATAAAAATAGCATATGTTATATTTCCTCACATGCTATAACTGACGAGTCCCACTGAATTGTAATTTTTTTCACTCAGGACAACCAAGAAAGGGGGTAAAATGAAAAGTAAGACAGAAAACAACTTCTTCCCAAAATAGTAGGTCCTTAAATAACAACTTGCTAAAAATAGATTGAAATATCTCAGTAACAGAAGAGGTTGGATTATGGTAGATAGTTGATGTAGGGAAGATGTCCAGAGATGATCAAGGTCATTTAGTTTTATCGAGTGTGATGACAATTTGGGGTCATCTAGACCATACCAGATGGTACCATTTTGTACATATGGGAAGAGATAGATAGAGACTTATCGAGTCCCATCATGGTTGATTCAGTAGAGGAGGAGGAGGTGGTGTCATGGGATAAGGATGATGACATTGGAGTCAAGACCAGTGTTGGTGATTGGATGGATTATATCTAGGAATTTAGGGTTGTTTTGGAGAGAGGAGATGAGGAGGAGGATGAGGAGATAGATATTGATGTAGAGGCGACACTTGGAGGAGGTGAAGATGGTGGAGAAGGGGAGTCTATAGAGGTGGTACGCTTGCATTCTAAGTTTGATCAGATGAGAGTGGAGAGTGACATAGCTCTGTAGTAGTGGGATATGATCACTCAGGAGAGGGACTGGGTTATTTAGGAGAGAGACCGCTACAGGTGATAGAGGGAGGCCTATAGGGCCTGTTTTGGTGATCTATCCACTACTTTGGTGATATATTTGGTGAGTGGTGCCCAAGAAACTCCATAGGGGTTGGTACAGGTAGCACATCCCGATGTGATTTCTATGGATAGATACAGAGAAATAGCCGTAGAGACTAGATATTATGAGGGGATCTTATTCGAGAAGCTGCCAAAGACACTGTGCTATTGGGAGCACATACAGAGGACAATGATAGGAGGAGAAGGGATGTCAAGGAGTGTGGCGAGTGTGGCATAACCACAATGAGTAGAGTAAGGCCATGAGGGTGGTGGATATGTACAGGGATTAGGTGTTATGCCTACCCCATGAGATGAGGACTTGAGAGCCTCAAATATACACTTCACAGATTTTGATAACATTTCTACTTTGAGGGATCCCCCTAGAGGGCTGTGATGTATTGATACACTTTTTGATATATGATATATTGTTTTTTCATGGATTATCATGTGTTCATTATGTGTTGTGATGGATTTTAATTTGATGTGATGATGATTTTGTATTATATGCCATGATGATGGATTTAAGATTAGATGTGATAATGATTGTTTCTTTGGAACACATGTTTGTTTTATATTTAATGATGATGGTGACATAAATGTATGATTATATGGTTATTTTAAATTGGTATGTGTATGAATAGAAAAATGATATAGATGTGTGATATGAGGATTAGGAGTATATGGTTTTTGTTTAAATTTGATTACGATGATTAGAATGTATATGGGTTAGATGTGATGAAAAATAATTAAGAATGAATATGATGAATGATGTATGTAAGTAATAATAAATGTGTTGTAAGACAGATAGATAGCATATAGGTAATTGAGATGAAGAAAGATGTGTTGAAAGACATATGTGATAGTATTAGGATAAAAATGACTTGTAACGATGGCGACCTATAGGTGTGAATAACACTATGTTATAGCGAGTATTGTCGTGTAAATGTGCGATAGGGAAATTTGAAGTTTCCAAGCATGAAAACTATAGCCCTATGCCAAATTTCTCATGTTTTATCATTCCTAGGAACCCCAAGTCATATCCGTCAATCCGGTCACCCCCTATTTTATGTCAAAAATTTCCCCTTGGTGATTTAGGAAAGTCCATTCATCCCCCTAGGTGATTTTAGGAGTTCTTTAAAAATGCAAATTTCAGGCAGTCACAGGAAGGGCTATCGTTGGCCTTCCTATGATTGGATCAACCCCTAGAGCAGAATGGAAGGTAAAAATATAACATGGATGTGAATTGAATACCTTAGAATATAATGGAAATGATTTTGGAAAGTTTGGGGAAGTTTTGAAAGACTTAGAGCAGTCTGAATAAAAAATAGGGTTCACAGGCCTTGGCAGTGCACAGGTAAAAATAAGTTACTGAGCTTCAAAAGAAGATTCTAAGAGCTTTGGATGGATTTAGGAGAAAAAAATCTGGAAAGATAATTTCAAACCCTAAAATATAGTTAAATAATATTTTTCACAACACCTTAGAGCATAGGGTTTGCAGGCAGTTGTTATCAGGAACATGTAGAGTACAAAATAACAAATCTATTTTTTTAGAGATTATATGGAAGAATCAAGACATGAGAACCCCACCATTGGATTAAAAATTCCATTTCAATTTAGGATCATATAAAATTTTACCGAGAAATTCCACCAGAGCTCAAGTTATCATTTTTCTAAGTTACCCTCTTAGAGACAGTTCGGGTGTTAGTCAATTTTTGGGAGGACACGTTTCATCACTAGGATCCTGGTGGGATTTTATGTCCCTGAAATCCCTGAGATCAGGTACATCAACCTTGGAAAAATTCACCCAGCCCCCATGTGACCTCTGGGACCCTCATGTGACCTTCAAATTTAACAGTTCAACCCCTAAGTGCATTTTTGAAGCTCAAATTCCCTATCGTCAGATTGAGGACATGTGTTGTAATCTTTCTCACCTTAGAGTTTGATGTCCCTAACATCCTCGAGGTCAGGAAAATCAAGGAAAAAAAATTCAACCAACTCCAAATCCAAGATTTGAAAAATTTTCTAACTATTTGGTGCTTCTAATTGCTTCTCACTGCAAAAAGAAAAGTTGCAGAGAACACCAGTCCACCACTCCACCATTGTCAAAGATCAAACCAGATCAATCATAGAACATTATCCTTCACTCCATGATGGCACATAGGTCATAGAAGGAAGATTGATCAAACCAATAAGAAAGAATGAAGAACAAAGGAAAATAAGTTTGAAAACTCCATTGCCATAAAACCAAGAATCAAGGATATCTTGCAAACTGTTGTAGGGATTGAAAAACCATTTGTTGTTGAGTTCTTATCTCTTGAATGCAATTGTAAACTCATATTCAAACCTTCAATTTGTAGCAAGGAATTCTCATAGTCAAGAAATTCCACTTCCGGCTCCACGAAGAACAAATTTCAATTTCCCATCAAACCGGTTAGATTGAAGTAAAATTTCGCATGAAGCACCATAAGCAAAACCCTATCGCAATGGAATTTATTTCATCGCGATTGGAAAAAAAACTAGACCTAAAAATTTCAAGCTCCACTAATGGCCTCTATGACACAGTAATGGAAAAAAATCAGTGAGCTACCTCTCCACTTCTCAGGGTTCCAGTGGGAAAAATCACCTGAAAATTGGAGGAAATGATTGTTGAAAAATCTAGTTTTACATGAACTAGTTTTCATGCCATGAAGTCCCTATTTCTTAGGGATATGGGAGGCTATGTTTTTTTATCATAATTCTTCCCTCTTCGAATAAATTTTCAAATTCCCAAAGATCCAGCGGGCGAAATCATTCAAAATTAAGAGGGAAGGGTCTCAAAAAAATCTAGTTTCTATCGAAGTAGTTTTTACACAAAGAAGTTTCCAGTTTTTCAAGATATGGAGGGCTGAATTTTTATCAGTATTATGCCCTGGTAGCTCCATACCTGAAGCTCTTATAAGACATAAATTTCCATTTTTAATTTATGAGATTTTTGGAAAGTGAATCATTATGAAAATTGGAGCACGAGTTTGTGACAAAGATTCGAATCCAAAAATGTTGTTCCCATCACAAACAGATTTCATTTTCACCACTTAATAAAAATAGCATATGTTATATTTCCTCACATGCTATAAGTGACGAGTCCCACTGAATTGTAATTTTTTTCACTCAGGACAACCAAAAAAGGGGTAAAATGAAAAGTAAGACAGAAAACAACTTCTTCCCAAAATAGTAGTCCTTAAATAACAACTTGCTAAAAATAGAAATATCTCAGTAACAGAAGAGGTTGGAATATGGTAGATAGTTCAAAAGGTGAAAATGGAACAAGACAAGTGATATGTCTCAGAATAACAGAGCATAGGCTCATATTCTAAAAATAGAAAGTTTTCATTTTGGAGTGGAAAGTTGCATATGAATTCATTTTCATTCACCTTACTAATTTTTTGACTCCCTTTTGGATAATGAGATGGTTTCATGAGTTGAAAAGGAGGAATGAGAACTTCATAGAGGTCTTAGAAGTATCATCTTGAGAGTGATGGTTTACAAATCAAAGCAAGGCATCATAAGGCACATCATTTGAATTCATCTTCATCACTTAAGGAACCAAGTGATATAAAGTGAATTGGTCAGAATGATTTCAATGAGTCAAAGGGTTCATCAACCATGTTTCAAGGAGGGTCATCGTGTTAGGTTGTGGAGCCTAGTTTTATGTGAGAAAGTGTTAAAGACTATACACTAAGAGTATTGTACACTTTCCACAGTTGTCTCGCAGGGGTTTAGGGGCACAGCCCTTGAGAAAAAAAATTTGGCCTTAAAACATGACCGATATACCGAGAAACGTGATTTTCTCATATGGGTGGGATTTTAGACCCATAGATTTATGGGACCGTTTTGGCCCATGGTTTTGATACCCATGATTTTGTAAAACAACTTAAGTAGTTGTCTACTTATGTGGTTTTGTGCATATCTTAGGGTTAATGTAACATTGCAGATGAATTTTGAATTTGGGTGTGAATTCTATAGTGTTTATTGAGCATAGTTCCAAACAGATCTGGGTATTGTATTGAGAGAGTGGTGGCTTGTAATAAAACTTGAGCAAGTGATTCTTAGTGGATGAAGCCCAAATTAGGTTAACCACGTTAAATACTGTCTCTTTATGTTGTGTTATTTTATTCTACACTTTTATTTGAGATCTATAATATTTTCTACATATTAGTTTCTAGTATTGCAATTCTGTGAGGGATTATTCCACATATTTTATCCCTTATTTCCTAACAATTGGTATCAAATCCTGGTTTGGTTTGCTAAAGTGTTGAATCATAGGGAAAGTTTTATCTTGAGTGGGAGATATGGTAGATGATGGAAGATCAAGGGTTGAGAAATTCAATGGGCAGAATCTCAGTCTTTTTAAGATGCAGATAGAAGATTACCTTTATAAGAAGGATCTTTATATTTTGCTATCTGAGAAGGTGAACAAACCCTTGAGCATGATGGATGCAGAATGTGATTTTATAGATAGGAAGGAACTTGGTACAATCCGGCTATGTCTTGCATCTTTGGTATTATTTAATGTTTCAAAGGAAAAGACTACAAAAGAACTGATGGATGCATTAGGGAAGTTGTATGAAAAAACCTCTGCCTCTAATAAGATATTTTTAATGAAAAATTTGTTTAATATGAAGATGTCTGAGAATGGTTTAGTAGCAGATCATTTAAATTATTTTAATATGGTATTAAATATGCTAGCTTCGGTTACAATATAATTTTATGAAGAAGTTAGGGTTGTATTAGTTTTGTGCTCTTTACCTGAGAGTTGGAATAGCCTGGTAATGGTGGTAAGCAACTTGGTTCCAAATAACTCAAAGTTGAAGTTTGAGGATGTTGTAGGGGTGATTCTAAGTGAGGAAATGTGAAGAAAAAGCTCTGGGTAATCTTCTACTTCAGGGAATTATTTGACAATGGAAAATAGAGGGAGATAGAAGAATAGAGGAAGCCGTGGAAAATCAAAGGATCAAGAAAGGTCAAAATCCAAAAGCAAGATAATATGTTGGCACTATGGAAAGTTTGGGCACGTAAAGAAATACTGTTGGGAAATCCGAGACAAGAAGAAACAACACGAAGAAAGCAAGGAGGAAAATGTGGCAATGGGTAATGTATTTCGGGATGCTTTGATTCTTTCTTTGCACAATATTACTAAATCTTGGGTTTTTAATTTGAGGGCTTCTTTCCATGCTACTCCACATAGGATTTTTTTTTTTTGATTATGTTCAAGGATATTTTGGGCATGTTTTTCTTGGTGATGATGAGCCTTGCAACATAGTTGGAAAAGGTTATGTTCAGGTTAAGATGTAGAATGGGAATACTTGGGTATTAAAGGATGTTAGACATGTGCCTACATTAAGACAAAATTTTATATTGGCAGGGTAGTTGGGAAGTGATGGTTGTACCGTGATATTTATAGTGGACTCTTGGAATGTTACCAAGGGTTCTCTTGTGGTGGCAAGATGTAAGAAGGTTGGAACCTTGTATTTAACCACTTATAGCACTAATGTTTGTAATCTTGTGGCTTCAGAAGTAGATACAACATTGTGGCACTATAGGCTCGGTCATATGAGCCATAAGGGCATTGAAACCATAAAGAAGGATTTTCCTGGATACATAGAAATAAGTTTGGAGTTCTGTTAGGATTGCATCTATGGGAAATAGAAGTGAGTAAGGTTTCTCAAGGTTCGACTTACAAAGAAATAGAGTAAGTTAGAGCTGGTGCATTCTGATGTATGGGGGCCAACTTAGGTATAATATCTTGGGGGTTCAAGTTATTATGTTACTTTTATTGATGATGTAACAAGGAAAGTTTAGGTTTTTGTATTAGACATAAATCCGATGTATTTAACACTTTTGTTAAATGGAAAGCCTTGTTAGAGAATGAAACATGTCTTAAGCTAAAATGTCTCAGGTCTGATAATGGAGGGGAGTATTGAAGTAATGAATTTGATGATTATTGTTCTAAGAATGGAATCCATAGGAAAAATAAGGTTCTAGTAACTCCGTAGTAGAATGGGGTGTTAGAAAGGATGAACAGAACAATAACGGAACATGCTAGGAGCATGAGGTTACATGCAGGACTATCTCTTTCTTTTTTGGCAAAAGTGTTGAGCACAACTATGTACTTGATAAACAAAGGACCTTCAAGTGCCTTGGATGGAGGAATACTTGAGGAGGCTTGGTATGGTAAGAAAGTTGATTATTCATTTCTTAGAGTCTTTGGATGTGAGGTGTTTATCCATATAGACAAGGATGATAGGACCAAACTAAAGGTTATATCAGAAAAATGTACTTTCATTGGTTATGGTGGTGATGACTTTGGATATAAATGTTGGAGTATTAAGGACAAGAAAATAATTTGATCTAGGGATGTGGTCTTTAATGAGAAATTCATGTATAAGTAGCAGTTGCAAGAAAATAGGGAAGAATCCAAGAAAGAATATGCAGTGGTAGAAGATATTCTGGATGGGAAAGTGACACATGAATCAGTTCAGGAACCTCCTCAATAGGAACCCTAAACTCCTATATTGAGGAGGATTTTCTAGGGTAAGAAGAGAACCTGAAATTTTTTCTCCTTCTCTTTATTATTTTTTACTCACTGAAAGTAGAGAGCTAGAGAAATTTGATGAAGCAATACAAGTAGATGCTAGGAAGAAGTTGGATCAAACCATGGATGAGGAGCATCAGGCTCTCATGGAGAACCAAACATGGGATTTGGTGAAGCTACCTGAAGGAAAAAGAAAATTACAGAATAAGTGGGTGTTTAAAGTCAAAGAGGAAGAAGGAGGCAAGAAAAGATACAAGGCTTGGTTGGTGGTCAAGGGGTTTGCACAGAAAAAAGGTATAGATTTTGATGAGATTTTTTCTATTGTAGTAAAAATGAATTCTATTAGAACTATTCTTGGAATAGTTGCAGCATAAGACTTGCACTTAGAGTATTTTGATGTAAAGACTACATTTCTCCATGGTGATTTGGAGGAGGATCTATATATGCAGCAGCCAGAGGGCTATGAGGTCAAAGGTAAAGAGGAGATGGTGTGCAAACTGAAGAAGAGCTTGTATGGCTTGAAACAACCTCCACGTCAATAGTATAATAAATTTGGTAGCTTCATGATGGATTAAGGTTATATTAGATGCCATTTTGAACTTTACGTGTATACAAATAAATTTGAGGATGAAAGTTATATTATCCTATGTTTGTATATGTATGATATGTTGGTTGTAGGTAAAAACATGCAAGAAATAAAAGTACTCAAGAAGTAGCTAAGTGAATCCTTTTCAATTTATGATTTGGGGGCAGCCAAACAAATCATTGGTATGAGGATATATTGGGATAGGAAGGAACAGAAGCTGACTTTATCTCAGGAAGAGTACATTAAGAAGGTCTTATAGAGGTTTAATATGCAGGATGCTAAACCGGTTGGGAATCCTTTGGCAAGACATTTCAAGTTTTTAAAGGAGCATTGTCCCAAGATAGAGGAGGAGAGAAATCACATGTCCAAGGTACCTTACTTATTAGTGGTTGGTAGTTTTATGTATGCCACGGTGTGCACCAGGCATGATATTTTCTATGCAGTGGAAGCGGTGAGTAGATTTATGAGTGATCTAGGTAGAGATCATTGGCAGATAATAAAGTGGATCCTTCGGTATTTGAGAGGGACCATAGGGACATTTTTTTTTTACAGTGGATCAGACACCACTTTTGGGGTTATGTAGATTTTGATATGGCTGGAGATGTAGACAGTAGGAGGAGCAAGACAAGTTATGTTTACACTGTAGGTGGGACAACAGTGAGCTGGATTTCATGACTATAGAAGCTGGTGACTTTGTCAACCACAGAGGCTGAGTATGTTGATGCCATAGAGGCAAGTAAAGAAATGATTTGGTTATAGAAATTTCTTGAGGAGTTGGGGCATAAGCAGGAGGAAGGAAAGTTTCATAGTGATATTCAGAGTGTTATACACCTAGCTAAGAACTCTACTTTCCACTCTACGATGAAGCATATATAATTAAGGTACCATTTCATCAAGACATCTTTGGAGGAAGAGAAGTTGAAGCCAGAGAAGATTCATACTAGTCGTAATCCTATAGACATGATGACCAAGGTGGTCACAAGGCAAAAAATGAAGTTGTGTTCAACTTTGTTTGGTCTTCATGGAAACTAGTGAAGGGTTAAGAAGCTTTCTCAAAGGAATACTAGTCTCCAAGTGGGAGATTGTTAGGTTGTGGAGCTTGTTTTCATGTGAGAAAGTGTTGAAGACTGTACACTAAGAGTATTGTACACTTTCCATAGTTTTCTCACCCAGGTTTGGAGGCACAACCCCCGAGAAAAAAAATTTGGCCTTAAAACGTGCCCAATATACCGAGAAACGTGTTTTTCTCATATGGGTGGGATTTTTGACCCATAGGTTTATGGGATAGTTTTGGCCCATGGTTTTGTAAAACTACTTAAGCAGTTGTCTACTTATGTGGTTATGTGCATATGGTAGGGTGAATGTAACATTACAATTGTGTTTTGAATCTGGGTGTGAATTTTGTAGAGTTTGTTGAGAATAACTCCAAACAGATCAAAGTATTGTATTGAGAGAGCGGTGGCTTGTAATAAAATCTAAGCAAGTGATTCTTGGTGGACATAGCCCAAATTGGGTGAATCACATTAAATAGTGTCTCTTTGTGTTGTGTTATTTTATTCTGCACTTTTATTTAATAGTTGTAATATTTTCAGCATATTAGTTTCTACTGTTGCGATTCTGTGAGGGATTATTCCACATATTTTATCCCTTATTTCCTAACACATCGTGGGAATCTTATGTGTTCATCTCAAGTTTGCAGTGGTAAACATCATAACAGTGCTTCTAGACACTTATTCTATGGTCTAGGATGTCCATGCATCATAGAGTTTGCGGTCATAGCTAGATTGGGAAAATGATTCAAAGTTATTCAAGGTAACAATCTTCATCAATGTAGAAGATAACCAGTGGAAGAAATCCTTGCTCAAAGTTCATGGTTGCATTAAGGAATTCAAATCATTTCATCACAAGGAGTGTTTTCCCCTCCATCCCTTCCCTCTCCCTCTCTTTCCCTCTCTACTTTCTCTCTGTTCTAATTCTTGGTTATGCGTCATCATTGTATTTCGTCCTATTCACTTAAGTCACCCATTTTAATTGTAAAAAGTATATTCTCAAAATTATAAGAGAAATACTTAATTCATGGAAAACAAAAGGTCACGAGTGGAATATGGAAATGAAGAGTCATGTGAGGGAGGTGAAAGGTCAATTCAGATTGCTATAAATTATAATGAGCTATTCATTCCAAAGGGTTATTCTAATCCTGAAATTCTTCTAGCTGGTTGTATTCTTGTAAGTTCATGAGAGAGATTTTTCTCCCTTGTGAATGAAAATATTTAGCCACTTCTCCCGTATTCTCAATGTCTTCCATTCTCAAACTATGTACAATTTTTGATTGAGCATCAATACAAGGAGTTTTTAGCCTTTTTTGACTAAGTACTTTATTGATACTTTTTTTCATTAAATTCTAATTGGTCTTGTTGCTGTTTGCAGTATTATTTCTTCCTAACTTTAGTGCATCTGATAAAACTTCTAACTAGTGTGAAGGAATATGATTTTCTACCTGCAACAGTAGTTCCCCTACCTCTTTTCTCACCCCCCTTTCCCACTCTTTAGACAAATTCTCCCCTAGAAAGAGATTGCTAGCTTTGCCGCAGGGTCAGTGGATTTCCCCTATTGGATCCCCGGACACAAGGCCACCAGGAAAATCCACCTTTACTTTCCCAAGCATATATGGCAACTGCACCGGTTAAGTAGAGGGGATTAGATTCCCAGAGCATTGGCAAGAAGTCCAAAAGTTTTTCTACCTGAAAAAATTTCTTGCCAATAGTTTTTGGCACCCACCATGGGGTAGATTTAGCATCATCTTCACCCAAAATACAACCGCAAGGTCTGAAAAATTTTAAAAAAAAATTTCAAAGGAAAATCATTTTTGAAGGTGACTCCATCAAGGATCAAACCCCTGTCATGTTCGTTTCCCACATTATGAAGAAATTTCTAGATTAGAGTGAAGTACCAATTAGTGAAAGTGAAGAAAAAGAAGAAGATGTCTTCTCGAAAAAGAAGATCATTGATCAGCCATGGTTCTAGACTAGTGTTGACAAAGGAAAGAAGAAAGAACCTGTGAATGATGAAGAGGGATGGATTCACATGATACATAAGCTAAGGTGTGAAGTTTGAGAATATGTCAAATTCTTACAAGAGATGAACAAACAACTTGAAGCATCCCATAGTGAGGAAGAAGAAGAGGAGAGTTTTCCTATAGAGGAAGATCATGAAGATCATTCAGACCATAGGGTTTTCATACCCGAAAGGTTCTTGAATGCTGCTAAATAAAATCTTATCCTTGAGCCTTCCAATGAAGATAAAATCAACATTCAAGAAGATGATGAAAGACAGGATGGTGCAAGATCCACTGAAGAAGATTTTTGCAATCTCACATAGCTCACTACAAAATTGAGAATTTTTTCCTTCTTCCACTATTCTCTAGATGAATTCATTGCATACAATGATGAAGAAATGAACATGTTGAAAAGAGAATATGTGGAAATACTTGAGATCATAATAAAAGGAAATTCTAACCTCGAAGTCTTTGATGAAATTTGGAGGTATGCTTTAGCTCTATAGAGAAGATATGAACATCTTGAAGCTCCACATCAAATGGAGGAAGAAAACGAGATGTTTGCTATGAAAGAAGACCTGGATTGCTGCCCATATTATGAGGATTTTTTTCCTGAAATATTCTTGGATACTCCTAAAGAAGATCTTATCATGGAACCTTCAGATGAAATCCAAAGCAACGTCATGGAGGAATAAGTAGAAGAGACGAAGATAGAATCACCATTCAACAATTCCATTTAGCTTGAATCACAACCCATGGGGGGAATAATATATTCAACAAAGGAAGATCCTTGTTGCATAATGGATGATCCAATGCTCTCCAAAGACTCTGCCAGTGATGAAGAAGATGGCCAATTCAAAGTAAGAATGTATGATCTCTTTTCAAATTTTGATATTTCGATTGATGATGAAATGGAGAGATGTGAAGAAGTGCAAGAAAGTCAGCTAGTATCATGGTCCAAAAATAATGAATTCAAGATGGTCATAAACAATCTTCCCTCCTATTTTGATTCTTCAAGTGATGTAGAAATGTTTCATGAAGAAATGGAGGAAGTCAAAGAATCAAAATATCTTCTCGATGAAATCATGGATGATAAAATGGAAGAAGCCCACTCTCTTTTTAAATCCAAGGAGAAAAAAATAATTTAAACATAACCTCTACTCACTCGGGGAGTAGAATTGTCCTCACAGTAAAAACATAGCCTTTCATATTTCACATGATCAAGAAGATTCAATAATGGATGGTCAAAATAATGGATGGTCAAGATGTAGCTGAAAATTCTTCTCATACTTCTGCCCCAACATAGTTCTCCACTTCTTACCAAGAAGAATATGATATGAATTTATAGCTTTAAGGAGTGCCCTTTCCACAAAACTTGGACATCTTCTCCTTTTCAGTAGGTTTCATGAATCAAGTATGTCTATGTTTGCAAGAAAGTGAATCTTTGGCAATGCAAAGCTTGGAAGAGGTGAATGAGGACATTTCAAATAAATCATGGGACCGTATGGATCATATTTTTACCCATCTCGTAGAGGAAAAACAAGAAGATTCTTCCAATGAAGATAAAAATGAGCCTATGGAAATTTTAGAAGAACTATTCATACAAGATATCTTGAAGGCTGTAGAAGAAACTGAAGATCCTCAACTTAGTCTTGAAATCTTAACCCAGGCCATGGAGATATAATACATGTATGAGTGAACTTTTGCTTCCTATCTTGGTAGACAAATTTTTATGTTGAGATGGAGCAGTTGGATAATCTGAATGACTTCCATAATAATTTGGTTAATGAGAATGGACATGAAATCATGTCTTTTTCTTCCACATCATTTGAATAAGTTCATGAGTGTAAAAGAAGAAATTTTCATGAATAACCTTTGGACATCTCTTATTTTGAGGAAAACACCTCTTCCATGGAAGAAGATAACAAGGAAAACATTGAGCTGATTTTCATTGAAGAAAGTTGTTGAAAACATGGTGAAAATCTACAACAATGTTTGGAGTATATTAAAATCCAACTCGTTCCCACCATTTTGTAATGGTCCATCAATGAAAAACAAGAGTTTATATGGGAAAATCCGATGAAGGGTGAAGAATGCTTACATGGCCAAACCAAAAGCTGCAATTTTGAAAATGATATCAAGATGCACTCTAAACAAATGCACATTGGCAACCATTTCTTTAGACAAAAAAGTGGGATTATACATGATTCTTTC
Organism: Taxus chinensis; assembly: GCA_019776745.2. NCBI lineage: Eukaryota > Viridiplantae > Streptophyta > Pinopsida > Cupressales > Taxaceae > Taxus > Taxus chinensis. The sequence continues at coordinate 302,201,999 of CM034151.1, forward strand.
CAAATGATCCAAAATCAGACTGCACTCACCATCCTCCAAGCTTAGATTCACCTTGAAAATGTTCCCATGCTACAACAATATCTCAAGGATGATGAAGATCTCCAGTTCAATGATTTAACCTCCATGTCTGAAAACACTTGCTCAAAGAAACAAAGCGGGATGTTTAGGGAAGTTCTTAATTAGGAAGAAAAACAGTTTGTCCTCACTCCTTCAAAGTGTTTTCTTGATATGAGAGAAAATTTGAGGTTTCAATTCAAATAAGATGAATTTTTTCATGATAGCATAAATTTTCCCACTCTCGAAGACATGGAGGGATGGCATCTCATGTTTGCGGGACATCAAGAGGAATCTTCAAAATACAAAAGTTTCAAGAGTTTAACCAAATTTTCAATGGATTAAGAAACATTCTCAATATAATTTGAGTACAAGGATGTAATTATGGTTATCCTTATTCTTGTCCAGCCATGTAAATCCATCACCAAAACATGGTTTGATCATATAATAGTTTTGAAGTTTCCAAGCACGACAACTATACCCCTGTGCCAAATTTTTCATGTTTTATCATTCATAGGAACCCCAGGTGAAATATGTTAGTCTGATCACCCCTTATTTGATGTCAAATTGGACCCATAGGTGATTTAGGAAAGTCCATTCATCCCCCCTAGGTGATTTTACGAGTTCTTTAAAAATGCAAATTTTGGGTAGTCACAGGAATGGATATCATTGGCCTTCCCAGGAATGGATCAACCCCTAGATTAGAATGGAAGGTCCAAATTAAACATGGAGTTGAATTGAATACCTTAGAACATCATGGAAATTATTTTGGAATGTTTTTGGAAGTTTTGAAAGACTTGGAGTAGTCTGAATTAAAAACAGGGTTCCCAGGCCTAGGAAGTGCATAGGCAAAAATAAATTACTGAGCTTTATAAGAATATTCTAAGAGCTCCGGATGGAGTTAGGAGTAAAAAAAACATTTCCAAATAGGTTATTTCAATCCTTACAATATGATTAAATCATATTTTTCACAACACATTGGTGCATAGGGTTTGTAGGCAGTTTTTCTTAGGCACATGTAGACTACCAAATCAAAAATACATTTTTTAGGGATTATATGGAAGTATCAAGACATTATAACCCCACTGTTGGATTCAAAATTCAATTTCCAATCAGTATCATATAAAATTTCACCAATAAATTCCACCGAGAGCTCAAGTCATCATTGTTCCAAGTTACCCTCTTGAAGACAGTTCGAGAGTTAATCAATTTTCAGGAGAACATGTGTCATCACCAGGATCCTAGCACAATTTTATGTCCCTTATGTCCCTAAGTTTAGGTACATAAACCTTAGAAAAATACACCCATCCCCCATGTGACTTTCATATTTGACAGTTCAGCCCCCAAGTGCATTTTTGGAGTTCAAATTCCCTGTCATCAGATCGAGGACACGTGTCGTCCTCTTGATCACCTTGGAATTTGATGTCCCTCACGTACATAAGTTCAAGGACATTGAGGAAAAAAAAATTCACCCAACTCCAACTCCAAAATTTGAAAAAATTTCTAACTGTTTGGTGTTTCTTGTTGCTTCTAGTTATTTTTCACTGCCAGAAGAAAAGTTACAGAGAACACCACTCCACCACTCCACCATCACCAAAGCTCAAACCATATCCATCACAGAACATTATCCTTCACTCCATGATGGCACATAGGTCATAGAAGGAATATTGATCAAACCAAGAATAAATAATGAAGAACAGAGGAAAAGAAGTTTGAAAACTTCATTGCCATAAAACCAAGAATCGAACATATCTTGCAAACCATTATAGGGATTGACAAATCGTTTGTCACTGAGTTACTATATCTTGAAGGCCATTAAAAATTATATTCAAACCTCCAATTTTCAGCAAGGAATGCTCACACTGAAGAAATTCCACTTCCGGATCCACGAAGAACAAAGTTCAATTTCCCATCAAACTGGTTGTTAGATTGAATTAAAATTCTGTGTGAAGCACCATAAGTAAAAGAAGGAATGATAAATTCATGGAGGTCCTGGAAGCATCATCTTAAGAGTGATGGTTTATAGAAGAAAATAAATGCATCACAAGGCACATCATCTGAATTCATCTTCATCACTTAAGGAACTAAGTGATCCAAAGTGAATTGGTCATGAAGATTTCAATGAGTCAAAGGGTTCATCAACCATGTTTCAAGGAGGGTCATCATGGGCATCGTATGTGTTCATCTCAAGTTTGTAGTGGTAAACATCATAACAATGTTTCTAGACACTCATTCTATGGTCTAAGATGTCCATGCATCATATCGTTTGTGGTCATATCTAGATTGGGAAAATGATTTAAAGTTATTCAAGGAAGCAATCTTCATCAGTGTAGAAGATAACTAGTGGAAAAAATCCTTGCTCAAAGTTCATGGTTGCTTCAAGGCATTCAAAGAATTTCATCATGAGGATTTTTTCCCCTCGATCCCTTCCCTCTCCCTCTCTTTCCCTCTCTTTCCCTCTCTCTGTTTTAATTATTCATTAATCATCGTCATTGTATTTCATCATATTCACTTAAGTGACCCATTTTAATTGTAACAATATCTTCTCAAAATTATAAGAGAAATACTTAATTCATGGAAAAAAAAAGGTCATCAATGGAATATGTGAATGAAGAGTCATGTGAGGGAGGTGAAAGGTCAATTCAGATTGCTATAAATTATAATGAGATCTTCATTCAAAGGGGTTCTTCTAATTCTTAAATTATTCTATCCGGTTGTATTCTTGTAAGTTAATGAGAGATATTTTACTTCCTTGTGAGTGAAAAGAGTTAGCCACTTCTCTCCTATTCTCAATGTCTTCCTTTCTCAAACTATGTACAATTTCTGATTGAGCATCAATACAAGAAGAAGGATTTTCGTGCCTTTTTTTAATAAGGGGTTTACTAATACTTTGTGTTCATTAAATTATAATTGGTCTTGTTTCTATTTATAGTATTGTTTCTTCCTAACTTTAGTGCATGTAATGAAACTTATAACTAGTGTGTGCAGGAATATGATTTTCTACCAGCTCTATTAGCTCCCCTACCTCTTTTCTCACTCCCCTTTCTCACTCTTTAGACACAGTTTCCCCTAAAAAGAGATTTCTAGCTTTTACGCACGGTCAGAAGAGTTCCCCAGTTAGATCCCCAACCACAACGCCACCAGGAAAATCCACCTTTACTCATGCATGCATATATGGTAGCTGCACTAGTTAAGTAGAGGAACTTAGATTCCCAGAGTGTTGGCAAGAAATCCACAAGTTTGACCACCCAACATTTTTTTCACCGACAATGAGGAATGTACAAGAAAAAGGTGCCTTTAACTATGTTGGAGGTAATAAAAAAAGGGGATCCCAATAATGCAAGACACATGCAACCAAAAGTAATGTTAACAAACAACAAAAAATAGTTAGTCATTTCAAAGATCATAAGGAAAAAATGCATGAAATGATCTCATAAGCCTAATGTTGACATGCAAAAAGGGGTTTGAGATGTACTTGTACAAGGGAAGAGGGATCTTCAAAAGTGGTATTCCCTAAAACTATGCCCCTGGTCTGGGAAGGGGAAAGAGAAAATTGATCAATGCGGGAATTTTGTCAAAAGTTAGCTAATCAATGTGGGAAGATTTCTTAGGATGCTAATAAAATGGAAGGATGATCAATACATGAAGCCTTCAAGTGCCATAAGGAGTAACCATCCTTCAAGGGTATGGTCTACTTTATACAATATATAAATGACAAGAATAATATATGATAACCATCTGTTGGTCAGTCAAAATATTGTACTTAGTGAAAAACATACAAAAGGTTCATGCAGAAGAAAAGAGTGTTTTCAAAGGTGTAGAAGGGCCAGGAAAGAATCGTACACAAAGAAGAGAGATAGATTTGGGACTTAGCCATTTTGAAGTGTACGAGATATTTTTGGAGATAGCGTGCCAAACACAAAAACCAGTTAAAGATTTGTGTAACACACATTGGCTATTCTTGGAGGATCAGCTACGAAGTGCTTTACATGGGTATAAGCTGAGAATAGATTTACTACTAACAGTTAAGTAGAAGAATTCTATTGTTAGCACACTTACATGTGTGGCTATTATTGTAACAACGTGTGGCTAATAATAGCATGTGACCTATTTTGGGATTAGATAAGTGGTGAAGGGAAAGTCCCCACCCTTATAAATATGTATTGGTATATGTAGTATGAGATATATAGACAGAGGTAGATATTAGTATGAGAATGTGAGAGAAGAGTTAATATGAGGGTATGCTGTCAAGTTCTGTTACACACATAAGTGTATACTATTGTTATTATAAGGAATCTTCTGTGTATTATTACATTTAATATAATAGAGGTTATTGATTGAATCAAGGTGTTAATCATGTTTTTTTATTACTGTATAAATTATTTTGCTATGTTTATCACGTGATTCATGATTCTTTAAGATCTAGATTTGGATATGTTCCATAGAATGTTATATTAGTTATGGATCTGAATGTATTAAGTATTCATCATTTTAACCTCCTACAAAAACAACCCTAAAGAGGGGCCTACTACCTTTGTGCACTTTGGGTGAGCGCTCAGTCTAGGTTGAGTGATCTGCCAACGTGTCTGGGATTTTACTGGTGAATTCTAGGCTACATCATTGGTTCCATTTTTAGGACCTTTTTTCAATTTTTTTTATGATTATCCGTGATGAAGACGTACCGGTTGACCCTAGAAATTTTTGAGGAGTGGATACACGAACTAGAAGAATACGCATGGAGGTTCAACATTGGATTTGAGTTTGATGCACACACTTGGGTGGAGTAGAATATGTATGACTGTTTATATGAGATATTCTTTGCTATCTTTCCGGTAGAAATGTTCAAGTGGCTGGTTACTTATGCATATAAATTTTTTTGGAGGTGTCACCCACTTATTTAGAAGCTGGAAGAATATCAGACCCTTTATGATGCTGATCTAATTTTGACTCGCATTGTAGATATGTGGTTCCGTGGTGTTTTGAAAATTTATATCTTAGGGTACTCAATTTCTAATTATTTTTGCCTAAAGGTAGCTGAATTCCAATTGTTATGATATCCCAGGGGAACTTACCTACAAGGAATTCCACTGGTGATCAAAATTATGATGGTAACCTTGAAATTGGAGAATAAACTGATGGTGAATTAAACCCCACCACACGCAGGAGAAAGAGCAGGTTTGGTGAAAGATGGTAGATCTAGTGATATAAAGGAAAAGAGAGGAAAGGCAACTTAAGTATAATGAGGTGCACAAGAGGGAGATAGAGAAGTAGCAGGATGTTGCAGAGTGAATGGCATTATGGAGAGAGATAGTTCGGGAAGGGTTTAAAGTTCATGCAGATGACATAGAGCTCAAGCATCAGGAACCCCCCTATTTGGTAATGCATGACAAGGAACCCTGCTTGGCCTCACGTAGAAGCACGCTAGCAAAGATGACCTAGGCCGTAGGTGCACATCTGAATCCACCTAGCAACGTAGCCCTTGTAATTGGTTTTCCAATATCTAGTATAACAAACAGTCAGCAAGCTAATTGAGGAAGTGGGAGAGTAAGAGTGAGTCATATAAAAAGCACAATGATGACAGTGTAAATGGATTTGTTGTTATATGGGAGTACCTTTTCAGGTGTATCATCCACATAGAATTCAGGCACGCAGATTTTCAAAATTTGGGGTGCAGTTTAATACTACTATTGGGACACAAGGAAGTACATCTTCTAGTCCAACTCTAGCTACGAGGTTAGGATTAGGAGGTATAGGTGGCTCTAGTTCTGGGGGATCTTGTGGTTCTAAAGACAGAGGAAACACAAGAGGTTCTAGATCAGGTGGGTAAGTTCCGCACCAACCTCATAATATTTACATGGAGATATATATTTGTCTCCCAGAGTATAGGGTCATAGAAGATGTTGTTGGACACGTGCACATGTGTGAAATACTATAGTGTGCAAAAGGAATCATGGTTTCTGATCGTAGGGAAAGTCAATTTGCTACTACGTTACAAGGGCACACATATAGTTAGTACATAAAGTTTGACCCTAAACAGACTTGCGTACACTATGCAGCCTTAAAATATGATTTTCCTAAAGAGTTTCACATCCCTAAGTTTGAGCAGAAGAGTATAAGTGCAGTCAAGGATATTAAGCAAAGCACTACTGAAAGTTTAAGAGAGTATGATGCTCATTTCAAAACACTCTTATCCAAGCTTTCTTATGATATTCATTCAAGCTAGCATGGGGAATGGTTCATTGGGGCCTAATAATAAATTTTAGAAGGGCACTATCACATAAGACATACACTAATCCATTCGAAGCACTCAAAGAAGCTCGAGGTAGTTAGAAGTATAGACACTGGGGTGATCCCATTATTAGAAGCACAGATCATAGCTATGATGAAGCAATTAGAGAAGCTATCAGAAATTTTAGAAGATGAGATGTAAATAAGGATTTGGTACATAGATTGTGAAGTGGAAGATCACACAAAGGATATTTTCCCCCATAGATTAGTGTGCTCATTGCTATTGGACTGTAAGATATGCCATCTAAACCATGATGCTAGACGTTTCCCATTACTACAACGTGTGATAAGGAAGAATGTTTCATGTTACTACATAATATATAGGTCCATAACTCATGACATGAAAGACTGCCGACTAATTGGTTAGATCCATGATGTTATAGACATCGGTGTATGACAAATAGGAGTTTCAAATAACTCTAAAGGAAAGAACAAGCATCAGGATCAAGATCATAATCAGGTGTGCTATGAGCGGAGTGAAGGACATTTTAAAGGAGGTCATGGAAGAGGTCAAGGGTATCAAGGAGGATATGGAGGCCGAGGCCGTGGTGGTGGAAGAAGCGAGTTCCCTAGTGGAACATGTTACAAATCTGGATCTTTTGACCACTACAATCACAAATGTCCTCATAATATTAAATGTTCTTTCTATAGAAAGAATAATAGTTATGAGAAGTTCTTGGACTTGTATGAGGATCTTAGAAAAAAGCATAAATAAGAAAACAAAGGTGTAGGGATGGTAAGGGTACAATGCACTATGGAAAATTAGTGGATGCCAAAGTTAGAACTAGAATCCGAGGCATTACAGGTAAAGATCATGACCCATGTTGAAGTAGTGCACCCCAAAGCGGCATTGTAACAGAAGCCTACCATCACTAAGGAGGGTGTTCTACATGCATGGTACCCAGATCCTTCCCATCAAAAGGAGGTTTACTAAGAAACCATGGAGGTACTCAAGAATATCCAGGGTGAAATACAATATTTAAAGGAGAAATCGCGGAAGATGGAGAAAAAGAAAGCATTAGAGGAAGTACAATCTGATGTCGATGATTTGAAATAACTGTGGAAGATGTTGCATTAGGAGAATATTATTCCACTATTGGGGAATTGGTTAAAAGGAAACACTCTATACGCAAAACTAGATGACAGATCCTGCATGTAAATATTCCACCTCATAGCCTAGATTATGATAAGGAAATAACTTTGAATGCTATTGTGGATGTGTGGCTATTGAGTAATATATTGATTAATACAAGCACAAAAGTCAATGTTATTACCTTAGATGCATGGGTAGAAATGGGGAGACCTCAATTACAACCATCCTCTAATGTATTGTTCATGGCTAATCGGACTAAGGCCACTCCCATTAGAGTTTTAAAAGATGCATCCATTACCATACAAGGAGCCAAGTTCACTAGAGATTTTGAGGTTTTAGCGATGGAAGATTAATATATTTTCCTAGATCTACTGGGGTATCCTTGGTGCTATGAAAATAATGTTGATCTTTGGTTCAAAAAGGGTTATATTAGCTTTGAAAACATAGAGGAAAGAGTTATTATACCTTTGATAGATGGAAAATTTGTGCCCTATGTTGAGCTCTTGAGTGAAGAAGACCTAAATAGGATTTATGTATGTGCCATCTGGGATCTAGAGGTGCTTGATCCATGTAAATAAGGAATCCTTCAGTGGGAGGATGCACAAGCTATTAGCAATACTACAAGTGTTGCTTGTGATAATTGGGCTCATAGCACTTATGAGTTGGTAGGACGCGAAGTAAAAAAAATATTTCTTAGGGTTAGAAAACCACATTATATAAGGAGAATAGGTAACAAATTGATACCTTGTTACACTGGAGAAGGAGAACCTATGGTGTACCTGCGTGCCATGGAAGAACAATGGATAGACCCACTGGAAAGAAGGAATATGCTATCATATACCCTACGCAGGATAAGAACGTGCTGGTGGGTGGTCCACAAGGATAATCTTGTAAGATGGAATGAAATTATTGAAAATGAATACTTGAAAATAATATTTCACATAGAATCTTTACACAGAAAAAAGATGTTGCTTGTGTATTTTATTAATATCAAAATCAAGCATTAAAGACAAATGAGAGAGTTGCAATATTTATAGATATTGGACAACTTCTATCTCATCCACAATATATGGAAACAAATCATCTAATCTGAGAAAATTTGCAGAAATAGCATATTGCCCCTAACTACCCCTATTTTCCCTCATGGAAATCATCCAGGAACAAAATATACAAGATAAAACATGATCCCACAAACATTGTGATGATAACACTATCACTCAGTTAACTAACAACTAAGGATAACTAATACCTATTAACATAAGTTTAAAGTATTTTAATTAAATAATCGAACTTATTACATTTATTGAAATATCAATTAATGATGAATTAGGCTAATTTTTATTCCTAACATTTCCCCCCTTAATTCAGCATGGTCTCAAGTGAACAGGAGAGAAATTCTCTAAAACCCTCAAATTTACCTAGAGCAAGTGACTTTGTGAAGACATTTGCACGTTGCATATTTGTTAAGCAATATTGGAGCTAGATGTTATTGTTATGAACATGTTCACAAAATAAATTTACCTCCACATCAATGTGTTTGGTGTGCTCATGAAAAACTATATTCTGAACAAGTTTTACCACTCCTTCGTTATCAACATGTAGGATAGTTGGATCTTTCTGTGGTATTCCCAATCCTTCAAGTATACTTCGGAGCCATATCACTTCAGAGACAACTCCACCTGCTGCATGATATTTTGATTCTATGGAGGACCTTGAAACAAAATTCTTCTTCTTACTCTCCCATGATATCGGTCCAAATCCCAAAAAGAATACAAATCCTAAAGTGGATTTCCTATCATCTATGTTTCTTGCATGATCTGAATCTAAATATCCTGTCAAGAAGAAGTTATTATTCTTCTTATATTCTAGGCCATAGTCCACAGTTCCTCTGATGTACCTCAGTATCCACTTTTCTACTTTCCAATGAGAAAGCCTTGGTTCTTGCATGAACCATGAAAGGTAGTCGACTGTATAGCTGATATCTGGCCTAGTGTAAGTCAAGTAGATGAGACTCATGATTAACTACCAATAGAGAGTTACATTTAATTGTGGTGATGGATCTATTCAAGATAGTTGAAGTATTTTCACAATAGGTGTGGAAAATGGCTTAAAATCCATCATATTGAATTTCTCAAGTGTTATCTTAGTGTATTTCAATTTTGACACAAAGATATGATTTTCTCTTTTCCAAACTTCAAGTCCAAGACAATAATGTAGAAGCCCGAGATTGGTCATGTTGAATGACCGTGTTATATCTTTCTTTGTTGACTCAATCATCCTCAATGATCCTCCAATGATGAATAGATCATTGACATATACTACAACAATCACTATCACCCTCCCTTTCTTTTTGAGATAGAGATTAGGATTGTATGGACTCCTGTTGAATCCATGTTGAATGAGATGCTCGTCAATTTTTATGTACCATGCCCTGGGAGATTACTTTAGATGCTTTAGACCATATAGTGATTTTATGAGTTTACATACCTTTTCCTCTTTACCTGGTATGAAAAAACCTTCCGGTTGATTCATGTAAAATTCTTCCTATAAATCACCATTAAGAAAGGCACTTTTCACATCCATTTGGTGTATTTTCCAACCAAATTGTGCAGCTAGAAAAAATATTAACCTAAATTTTTTTATCTTAGCTGTGGGAGAAAAAGTCTCCTCATAATCAATGCCTTATTTTTGAGAATATCCCTTAGCAACTAGTATATCCTTATGTTTATCAAATTTTCTGTCTAATTTGTACTTTGTTTTGAAGATCCATCTACATCCAATCGGATTTTTCCCCAATGGAAGATTTGTAAGTTACCATGTATTTTTTTTCATAAGTGACTTATATTTTACATCCATAGCATCTTTCCAAGGTGTAGACTGTAGGGCTTCTGAAACTAAGGATGGCTCAATAGTTTTAACAACTTTACTCATTAAGGCCAAATTGACCTCATTTCAAGCCATACTGTGATTCCTCATTCTAGTGGTAGATGTGTTAGGGACACTATCCAATTTTTCATCTTTAATCATACTTGTATACCATTTAGGCATACTTTTTGTGGTTCTGTTGGTGCAGAATCACAGCACCCCTGGATGCAGATCAGGATTCTAGGTTGATCACTCAGGCATCCAATGTGATTGCACAACATGGAAACCTCTCTCCAAGCATGGGACTTGTGAACCTGAGAGAGGAATCTCCAGAGAAGGCTGGTTCCTGCTCCTAAACTACCTGCCACAAGCTATTCCAGTGCAGGCAAGCTAATCTAATCCTAATCTAACAATGCCAAGGAGACAGAGAGAGAGAGAGAGAGAGAGAGAGAGAGAGAGAGAGAGAGAGAGAGAGAGAAAGGAAAAGAACAAAAGCCTACACTAAAACGGTGATACACCAGAGAAGGAGAATGCTGAAACATCTATCAAAACTGCCATGGAACAGAGAGAGGTGAGCAATGGGAAGGATGGACAGATGCATCACAAACCCAAGGATAGATTTCACACAGAAAATGTCCCAAAACTCCATAAACACAGCTCCATACCTGTAATGAACATTAGAGCATGCACAAATACCTGCAATGAAGAAAGGAAAGAAGAAAACAAGCAAAAGAACGAGCAAGGATGGACAGATGCATCACGAAACACGTTTTTTGTTGCTCCAGAAGTTTGCACAGAACATCATTTCAATAGTAAAAGGCAAAAATGCCATTACAGAGCAGGGGAGGAGGTTCAAACTCCATTCTCAACCCTGGAGAAGAAAAGGAGGGAGGGCAGAGTAGAAAAGATGAACCACTTGAAAGAATCCCCCTCCTTATAATTTATAGGAAGAATGAGAGAGGGAGAAGAGAGGAATTCGAAATCTGCCCCAACCACCTCCAGACTGCATTTAAATCATATCATTATGGCAGTAGGTGAGATCCCCAACAACTCAAAATATGGCGAACTATATTTTTCATTTTTAAGAATTTTTTCTCACCCAATTAAAGATATCTAGTCATAGTTGGACAGAGGACCTCGTAAGATTTCCAAAAATTCCAACCTTGCATGAATCCGAGCTCCCAGTCAAAAGTTATGGCCATTTGAATATCTGCGCCAGGGTCTGCTTCCTGTCAGCGCTCAAAATGTTGCTCCTCCTGAAGGTGCGCCATAGGTGCATCCATGTGTGTGTCGACATCCTCTTCCATGCGCCAAGGGCACATCCTTTATCCTGTCGACACTCTGTGTCGTGCACCCATTCTGTGCGCCTTGGGCACACCATTTTCTGTCGACACTCCGTGTCGTGTGCCCATTCTGTGCGCCTTGGGCGCACCATTTTCTCTGTCAACACTCCATGTCATGCGCCCATTCTGTGCGCCTTGGGCGCACCATTTCCTATGTCGACATTCATTTTCGTGCGCCAGTTTTATGCACCTTGGCGCATATATTTTCGTGTCAACACCTCATTTCTGCGCGCCCCTTACCTGCGCCTTGGCGCTATTGGTGACGCAATAAAAATTGGGCTCTGAGTTCCTTTGATTTCCATATTCTTCTGCTTGTCTATATCTACCCGAGGGGGAGATATATACAACAGGTTCATGTGGGAGGTTGAATTTCACTATCTTCCCCATCATCATTTTCATCATCAAAGTGATAACCATCCTTTGTTTTCACTGTAGGGATGATTTTTTCATCATATAAGTATATGGAAGGATCATCTTCTTCTTTCTTCTCAAAGAAATCAACATCCTAACTAGTGTATACACTCCTTGATTTTGGATCCATAAGTCTGTAGCTAAGTGCTTCATCACTGTATCCCAAGAAGATAAGTTTTTCTGATTTCATATCAAGCTTAGTTCTTTGTTTCTTAGGAATGTTCATACTTTCTTTACATCCAAAATATCTAAGGTGTGAAATAGATGGCTTATGTCCTAACCATGTTTCTTGTGGTGTTACTCCATCAAGAGCTGTAGTGGGAACTCTTTTTAGTAAATACAATGCCATTTTAGTTGCTTTGACCCAAAATGTTTTTGATAAATCTACATCATAAATCATACATTGCACCATATCCATGATAATATGATTTCTCTATTCAATAACACCATTTTATTGTGGTGTCTGAGGAGGATCCATTTGACAATGAATGCCATGTGTTTTTTAAAAAATCATTGAACTCATTGCTGGTGTATTCTCCCCCTCAATCTGAGTGGAGTGTTTTTATTTTCCTACTAGACTCTATTTGAAATTCTTGAAAGTTTCTATTATCCAAAATGTGCCCCCCTACTCATTTTGTGGCTAACTCCTTTCATTCTTCCCTCTCTTGTGCCTCAGTCATAATTTTTTGCTTTTTAGGCACTCAAAATTTTCTGGAAATGGCACCATTGAATAGAGCTCTTTCTCAGCTTTCCAGAAAGGTAAATTTTTCCTCCTAACTCCATGTAATTTTGAAGCTATGGTGCAGCGGAGTTTTTGTGTGAAATTTTCCCCTGGAAGGTCCGCGACCAATGAGATGATGCCACATGTCCAAGGAAGCGGCAAGGGTCAGAGGAAAACTTGGTTTTTTACCAAGTGTTTTGGCAAATTTTCAAAACGGACGATTTTCCCTGCAGGCCCGACGGTGAATCAGATGACGCCACGTGTTAGGGGGAGAAATTTGCTTTTTCTAAGTGTTAGCGCATGGAGAATTTTGGAGGGAAAGCCCGCACCCAACAATATTGTGCCACGTGTCCTCAGTCCCCAGACTGGCGGAGGGCATGGGAGAAGTTAGAATTTTGGTGAAGTTTTTGCCAAATTTTTGAAAAGAAATTTTTGGTCCACTGCCCCGTCGACCAAATAGCAAAGGCCACGTGTCCTCAGTCCCCAGACCGGCGAAGCGCGGGGGAAGATTGGGATTTTTTCCCTAAGTATTGACGCAGAAGTAAAAAATGTTTGCAGAGGGCCTGCATCTAATAAGACATTGCCACGTGCCCCGGATAGTGGAAGGCGGGGAGAATTTGGGAAATTTTTCCAAGAAAAAAAGGAAGTAAATTTCCAAGGAAAAACACCCCCCCAAATGCGGACCAATCACATCTTGCCACGTGTCAGGTGGCGGTAAAAAAACTCAAGACAAGCCCACATAGAAAATTTGAAAGGAAATGCCCACAGCGAATCATGTTTCGACACGTGTCCGGGTCAAAATATGGATCAAGCACCGATGGAAAATTTAAAAGAATAGGCCCGCATGAAATCAGCACATGCCATGTGGCCTCAACTCATCGGCCTGGTGGGGAATTTTTAGAAAATTTTCCAAACGGAAAAACAAAGGAAAATGAAGCAGGATAGGCCCACGCCCAATCAAAGCATGTCACATGGCACCCAGAATGGCGAAGTGTGGGGAATTTTCGGGAAATTTTCCAAATGACCAAAAAGTGAAAAATTTAAAATTTTTGCCCGCCAATCTGATTTGGCCCTGTTTTGCCCTAAAAATTCAAATGGACATATCTTTCGATCCAGAGCTCAGTTTTTCACGTTCTTTATATCAATGGAAAGATGGTGAAATTATCTACAAGATTCTGGGATCATTTTTGTATTCTAATGGAGTTAGGAGAGATAAAATAGAAAAACACCTCTGACATGTGGTCATGGACAGAAATGATGTTTCAACCACCGTTTTTAATGAAGAATGGCTTGCATTCTCTCCCAGCATGGCTAAAAATGTTAGGGGATGGGTCTGTAAGGATTCCCATGCTATTATGATTATGTTTTGGTCAATGGTTGAATCTCCAATCTCACCCACGTTTTCCCACGTTTCTCTCTCCCTGGTGGTCATGGCTTGCCTTGTAAAAGCCAGATTGGCTCATTTTTCAAGGGGTTTTTTAAACATTTTTCATGTATTCAGGATACCCTATGTCAATTTGAGGTGATATTTTGTGGGCAACTAGACCATTTTCTAAGGACTACAAAACTATTTTCCTCTAAGTGTTGTAATGCAAAGTGGTTTTTAATTGTAAAATGGACCAATAACAGGCTCTTGAATGAGTTTTAATCCTCGGTTTGTGTGTTTGACTCATTTTGGACCGTCCATTATAGTATCCAGTTTGTGCATTGAAGTTTTGTTGCTTTTTATGGAAATGTGTCAATTTGCAGAAAGTGGGAGAATGCTCACCCACTCCTTTGGTGTATCACCTTATTAGCATTAGTTTCAGTTTTTTGCCATTCTCTATCCCTGTCTACTTTGGAATTTAGTAGTAGGATTTTGAGTTTGAAAAACCTCTGTATAGCTTTGCAAGCAATACATCTAATCAGAGGATTTGAGGAACCAGCGTCTAATCTGGAGATTCCTCTCCCATTTTTACAAGTCCCACACTTGGGGAGAGGATTCAATGTTGTGCAATCACACTAGATGTCCAAGATGTCAAACTAGAAGCCTAATCAACATCCAGGGGTGCTGGTGATTTATAACAACAGTTTTGGCATGCCCGGTGGGACCTTAGAGGTCTTCATCTTCATTGCAACAAAATTGATGTGCATTTGTTGCAAGATTCTTGCTTAAAAGAGCCCTAAATTGCACATCTGGTGACTCCAAGGGAGAAAGAATCATCCGGTTTTAGTAGTGCAAACCTGAAAACTCATGAGAAGAAACACCACAAGGTCAAGAGTTGGAGAATAAGAGGTGTTGTTTGAGTATCTACAGTTATCTCCAAGAAGAAGGCAAAGAGGGAGGAGAACTCAAAGGTCTCCATCTCCACTAAACAGAACTCTCTCAACTCCTCCACCTGGTAGGCCTTTCATTCAATCAACAAGGGTTCTAAGGCCAATCAAAATGGCACAAAACAACCCCTATGTCAATTTCACTGGTAGCAGCCCACTTGCTCTCAATGCACAAAATCCAATCCCAGTTGCAGCATTGAAGAACATTCCATACTTTACTGGAGAAAATCATACCACTCCTGGTGATCATGTTAAGGATATTGCTAACATTTGTGCAATCCATGAAATCAATGAGATGCAAGTTACTGTCAAACTTCTGGCATCTTTGTTCAAAGGGAAAGCTTTGCAATGGTTCAGGAGTCTTGCCTCAAGTTCTATTCAAAATTGGAACTAGTTATGTATAGCCCTCCATGAGTATTTTGGAGAAAAGGGAGACAACTTGTCCCTTTTGGAATAGCTGACAACCATCAAGAGAGCTCCCAATGAACAGCTGACTGACTTCAACTTCAAATTTCAAAGGACTTGGGAGAGGATTCCAATGGTAGTCATGCCAACAATAGAAGGTGCTTTCCTTTATTACCTTAAAGCTTTAAATTTTGATATTTCTATGTTAATTCAATCCATGGGAGGCACAACTATCCTCGTTGCTTATAGGATTGCCATTAGAGCTGAAAATTGTTTGATTCAAGTTGGCAAGCGAGCTCCTAGGCCTCTAATGCCACTGTTTCCATGTTTAGAGAGTCCAAACACTAATCAATCACCTAATTTAGCTCCTATTCCCACCCCTAGAAATCAGAATTCAAGTGAAGCTTCTAGAGCCTCAAATGAGCTTCAAGAAGTCATGAAGAAGCTACAAAACTTAGGTAATGAGCTGGTTACACTCAAGAGGCAACAAGCCCAAGGTTTTAGACCTCCATTCTAGCCTCAAGCTCATCCTAACAGGCAGCCATACCAACCTCAAAGACCACCCAATCCAATTGCAAATTTAAACCAAGCAAGACCTCCTGCCAACAAACCATTTTAGCCATATAATCCCAATACTACATCTGCCTCTAAGGAATTAGTACCAGTGCAAAACAACATAGCTCAAGATTATGATTGGTGTTTCCCATGAAACGAACCTCACAACCAGTCTATGTGTTTCAACGGTGCCTTAAATCAAGCATTAATGGTGACAACCACTGGTGTGGAGGGTGAAGGTAGTTAAAGAAATTACCAGCAACAAGAAACATTCCAGTAGCAATCAGCTCCAAATGATACTACACTTGTAAACTGATAGGAAGAAGATTTTTGTGGCATGAATCAAACAGCTTCCCAAAGTGTTGCAGCCAACAAAAGGTCAAAAATGAGAAATTTGGGTGAAGAACAGCCATTGGCTCCAAGTAATCCACAACCTCCTACTACTCCACAAGTTATTGGCAAGCAAAGTGCAGTCCTAAACACGTAAGGACTGCCTAAGACAGCTCCTAGGCCAACTCAAATACCAATTGCTGCTCCCCATGTGCAAGGAATGAATGTGCAGGCCAAGGGATAGAAAAGGGATACTTCATCTCCATTCAATATCATTGATCAAATGAAGAAGACAAATGTAAACATATCAATGTGGGAATCACTATCTATCCCAGGCCAAAGAGATTTGCTACAAGTTGCCGTGAAGGACTGGTCAACTTCAAACCAGCAGGTCCAAATGCAAGAGAAAGTGCTCACAAATGCTTCCCATCCTAAGGGGAATCAGGGAGGACAGCAAGGTAAAATGTTGAAGCCCCCTCCATTCTATGTTTCATTGATAATTGGAAATCAATTAGTACACAATTGCATGATTGATTCCAGAGCAAGTAGTTCAGTAATTCCCAAGAAAATAGCTGATCAGTTGGGAATTCAGTATGAAGTCATATCCAAGCGGGTAGTGCAATTTGGATGGGATAGCGGCAGTAACAACAGTTGAGTGAGTGATAAAAAACTTAGTCTTACTTTGGCATGCATGCCCCAACGTTGTGGTTTTGTAAGATGTCTCAGTAATAGAAATTCCACCACTCTTTTTGCCCTATGTCTGTCAGGGATTTCAACAGCCAAGATTGGAGGTTACTTATCTACTAATTGGTCACACATGTTGTTTAGGACAAGATATGGAACTAATTCCACAATCAGATCTAAGCCTATTGCAAAATTTCACATTGAGCCTTACACTCCAAGTCAGATCAATACCAATTGTTCAACGTTTGATCAAGAGGATTATCCAAGCACTGATGAAACTGACACCAAGGTAGGAAGCATCCCAGATCTAACTCTTGATGAATGGGCAAATAAGGTGCATGCTTTTGACCCTTATCAAGAAATATAAGAATCTGAGCTAGGAGTCTATTACATGCACGAAGAAAATCAGCCTATCCCTAGCATCACCAAGCCATACCACAAGGATGACAATGAGGTATGGCAGTTTTTTTTTGATGGATCAAGGAGCAGACAAGGTGCAGGAGGTGGATCTATGCTTGTTTCATCTCAAGGATTCAAATATTATTCAGCTTTTAGATTTCAGTTTACATGCTCTAATAACACTGTTGAATATGAAGCTTTGATATAAGGATTGCATTGGTCAATCAAGAGAGGAATAAAGAAGTTGCAAGTCTTTGGTGATAGTGAGTTGATTGTCAACCAAGTTAAGGGGCAGCATGATGTCAAGAATGATCTACTCAAGTGCTACAAAAATAGGGTGTGGGAACTCATTGAAGATTTTGAGGGCTTTGGCATTAAATTCATTCCTAGAAAAGAGAACCAAGCTGCTGATAGGCTTGCAGTAGTTGAGGCAGCCTTTGATGATTTGAAAGCATTCAAAAGGACAAGGTATAGCCAACACCATGTGATTGTGAGGCCTTCAGTGCCAGACAACAATGTAGTTGGCAAGTGTTTGAAAATGATCAGAAAATCATCCATTTCTTGCAAGAAGAGGCTGAGTTCTTAGCTAAAAATCAGGAAAAGTTGGAGCAGTAGTATGGTGACCAAGTGGTGCAACTGAGAACCAACAAACTTCCAAAGGGACTTATTACTCTGGAGTCCATTTTCAATCCTAATGAACAGTTTAGGAAGGAGAAAAGCAAACATCCAAGTCAAGGGAGAAAGATTCAGTGTCCCATCTCGGTGGAAGAAGGCAATCACTCTGAGGTTGGTAAAGTGACAACTGAGCAAGAAAGGTACGAGTTCATATACCTTTGTCAAGAATTCCCATAATGTGTTTTTCCTGGAGCTATGAAGATTTGAAAGTGTTCGATCCAGTTAGCTAACACACCATTGAATTGGATCACAGTATCTAAAACCAATTAGGTAAAAAACAAATGCCCACACCGATCAATCCTCCCCCCACATGCGCAGCCTCTCACACTGAGAAAAGACCGACATGCACCATAAGTTGATAGACCCCACCTCAAGAGAATCATATTTCCCTAAAGCCTTCTAGTGGAGCCCAACCGGTTCCAGTAGAAAGCAGAGTGGGGAAAATAAGAAGTGTGTGTTAACCTTCAGAGATTTTAATAGAAGCATCTCTAAGGATCATTATCCACTCCTTCTATGGAACAGATTTTACAAGTTATTGCTGGCTCTGAGAGGTTTTCATTAATTGATGGCTTATTCGGTGGTACAATCAGATATGGTGAAGAAGAAGATCAGTTTCAAGACAGCCTTTAACCAAATGGGGAACTATGCATACAGGAAAATGCCATTTTGGGCTGGTCCAACCGCTGGAGCTACTTTCCAAAGAGCAATGGACATTGGCATTCAAGGATTTGATTAACAACATAGTGCTGATATATCTTGATGATATCATTGTTTTTTCAAAAAAATGCAGCAAGACCCACCTCTTTCATTTGAGACAAGTGTTCCAAAGATGCAGAAGATTTGGAGTATCCTTGAATCCTAAAAAGTGTAGTTTTTTGGCCCATGAAGGAAAACTCCTTGGCCACATTGTCTCCAAAGAAGGATTATAAATTGATCCAGAAAGAGTTGAAGCCATAAGAGCACTACCATTGCCAAGCCACAAGAAGGACCTTCAAAGTTTCTTGGGGAAAATAAACTTTGTTCGGAGGTTTGTCCCAAATTTTACAGCCCTTGTCAGGCCTATCACCAAGATGTTAAAGAAAAGCATGGCTTTCAAATGGACAGCAGAAGACAAGGAAAGTTTTGAAGCAATCAAAGAAGCCATCTCTCAAGCCCCAACTCTCATCAACCCGAATTTCTCCAAGGATTTCATCCTCTATGCATTTGGGGGTGATGATACTATTTCTGCAATTTTGGTACATCAGAACAAAAACAATGATGAGCAGCCAATTACTTTCTTCAGCCAAATCCTGGAGGAAGATGAGGTGAGATATTCTTTTATTGAGAAGCATGTTCTTGCAGTAATCAGGAGCTTGAAGAAATTCAAGCATCTAGTTTCAAACAACAAGGTTCGGTTGCTGGTTTCTCATGTGGGAGTTAAAGAATTCCTCCTCAACAAAGACTTGAATGAAAAAAGAGCAGGTTGGATTACTCGTGTCATGGAGTATGACACTAAGATCAAAGTTACCAAGTTGGTAAGAGGAAAAGGATTGTGTGAGCAGCTGATTTTGAGAAAACAAAAGGAAGCATGCAATGCGAAGGAGGCTATTTTGGCGTTGCAAGACAGCCATGAGCAAGGAAGAACTCAAGAGGAGAATGATGGTGTCCTCACTCCTTGCTGGACCCAAGACATAATGCACTTCCTAAGCATAGGTCTATTCCCTCCAGAGATGAACAAGACCAAAATAAGACACTTCAGATTGCAGGCTGTCCCATATGCCCTTGTTGGTGTTTTGTTCAAAAAGGACGTGAATGGAGTGTTGCTGAGATGCATTAGTACAAATCATATTCATAGGGTGTTGGAAGAGTTCCATGGTGGACCAGATGGTGGTCATTTTGCACCAAGAGTGACATCTCTAAAGATCACGAGGGTTGGCTATTATTGGCCCAAGATTTTCAGTGATTGTTATGCATGGATCAAGAGGTGCAAGAATTGTGCATTCTTCACAGGTAAAGAGAGGCTAGCTGCCCTTCCTTTGCATCCAATTTCAGTTGACCAGCCATTCATGCAATGGGGTTTAGACTTCATTGGTGTCATTAATCCCAATTCAAGCCAAGGGAATAAATGGATTTTAACAGCCATAGACTACTTCACCAAGTGGACTGAAGTAGTAGCACTCAAGGAGGCAAATGAAGCTAGCATCCTAGACTTCTATGAAGGGATAGAAACCAAATTTGGCATACCTGCTACAATAATATTAGATAATGCATTGGCATTCATTGGGTCCAAGGTGACTGAATGGGCTGTCAAGAATGGGATCTACCTAAGTACTTCATCGAATTATTACCCTCAGGGTGATGGTCAGCCTGAATCTACAAACAAGAACTTGTTAAGGATCATCAGGAGGACTCTTGATGAAAATCAGAGGTCTTGGCATACTAAATTGAAATCAACCTTATGGGTTGATAGGATAACTCCCAAGAGATCTATAGGTAACTCTCCATTTAAGCTTGTTTATGGGAGAGAGGTAATTTTTCCCATGTCACTTGAGTTACCAACATTGGAACTCATGAAACAGTTGGAGTTTGAGCCCATGGAGGTTAGATATGCAGAGTTGATGGAGCTCCAAGAAATAAAAAATTAGGCATCCAAAACAATGGAGAAGGATCAAGGTTTGATGAAGAAGACCTTTGATAAGAAGGCCAAGAATAGATCCTTCCAAGTTGGAGATCTAGTGTTAAAGTGGGATGCAGACAGAGAAAAACTGGGAAGGCGTTCAAAATATGATGCCATTTGGAGTGGACTATACATGGTCACAAAGTGCAAGGACAACAATGCTTTCCAATTGTCTTCATTGGATGGCAAAGAACTGTAGATTCCAGTCAATGGAATCCATCTAAAGCATTTCTATTGAAGGGAACTCTCCACCTTGTACATATTAGCTTAGGTTTCCATTCCTCCAAGTGCTTGTGCACATTGTTTTGCTGTAGTTTAGTTTGCTTTCCCTAAGTTCTTTGGCACAAGCTTGTTGTTCTTGGAAATGTGTCTTGCACGCCTTGCTCCATCAGATGATATTCCATTCTCCATCTTCCTCCTTGTAGTGCTCTAGTTAGTTGGGGTATCAAACAGAGAATTTGATGACCTATACCCAATGGATTGCTTCAGGCAATTGGTAACTTCATGCAACAGGCAGATGACCCTTCTGAGTCGCCAAAATTGTTATCCAAAATGTGCCCTCCTGCTCATTTTGTGGCTAACTCCTTTCATTCTTCCCTCTCTTGTGCCTCAGTCATAATTTTTTGCTTTTCAAGCACTCAAAACTTTCTGGAAATGGAACCATTGAATAGAGCTCTTTCTCAACTTTCCAAAAAGGTAAAGTTTTCCTCCTAACTCCATGTAATTTTGAAGTTATGGCGTGGCAGAGTTTTTGTGGGAAATTTTCCCCTGTAAGGTCTGCGACCAATGAGATGATGCCACGTGTCCAAGGAAGTGGCGGGGGTTGGAGGAAAACTTGGTTTTTTACCAAGTGTTTTGGTGAATTTTCAAAAAGGAAGATTTTCCCCACAGGCCCGCTGGTGAATCAGATGACGCCACGTGTCCAGGGGAGAAATTTGCAAAATTTGACTAAGTGTTGGCGCATGGAGAATTTTGGAGGGAAAGCCCGCGCCCAACAATATTGCGCCACGTGTCCTTAGTCCCCGGACTGGCAGAGGGCATGGGAGAAGTTAGAATTTTGGCAAAGTTTTTTTCAAATTTTTGAAAAGAAATTTTTGGTCCACTGCCCCATCGACCAAACAGCAAAGGCCACGTGTCCTCAGTCCCCGGACCGGCTGAGCATGGAGGAAGATTGGGATTTTTTCCCTAAGTATTGGTGCAGAAGTAAAAAATGTTTGTAGAGGGCCTGTGTCTAATAAGACGCTGCCACGTGCCCGAGACAGCTAGAAGGCGGGGAGAATTTGGGAAATTTTCCCAAGCAAAAAAGGAAGTAAATTTCCAAGGAAAAACACCCCCCCCAAATGCGGACCAATCACATCTTGCCACGTGTCAGGTGGTGGCAAAAAAACTCAAGACAAGCCCGCATAGAAAATTTGAAAGGAAAGGCCCGCAGGGAATCATGTTTTGACATGTGTCCGGGTCAAAATATGGATCAAGCACCAATGGAAAATTTAAAAGAACAGGCCTGCGTGAAATCAGCACACGCCATGTGGCCTCAACTCATCGGCCCGGCAGGGAATTTTTAGAAAATTTTCCAAAGGGAAAAAAAAGGAAAATGAAGCAGGATAGGCCCACAACCAATCAGAGCATGCCACATGGCACCCGAAATGGCGGAGTGTGGTGAATTTTTTGGGAAATTTTCCAAATGACCAAAAGTGAAAAATTTAAAATTTTTGCCCGTCAATCTGATTTGGCCTTGTTTTGCCCTAAAAATTCAAATGGCCATATCTTTCGATCCAAAGATTGGTTTTTCACGTTCTTTATATCAATGGAAAGTTGGTGAAATTATCTACAAGATTCCAAGGTTATTTTTGTATTTTT
Source organism: Taxus chinensis (assembly GCA_019776745.2). NCBI lineage: Eukaryota > Viridiplantae > Streptophyta > Pinopsida > Cupressales > Taxaceae > Taxus > Taxus chinensis. Next base: position 302,224,651 of record CM034151.1, read on the forward strand.
ATGTAGTTAGGAGAGAGAAAATTGAAAAATACCTCTGGCATGTGGTCATGGACAGAAATGACATTTTAACCACCATTTTTAATGAAGAATGGCTCGCATTCTCTCCCAACATGGATAAAAATGTTAGGGGATGGGCCTGTAAGGATGCCCATGCTATTTTGATTGTGTTTTGGTCAATGGTTGAATCTCCCCCATGTTTTCTCGTGTTTCTCTCTCCTGGGGTCGTGGCTTGCACTGTAAAAGCCAGATTTGGCTCATTTTTCAAGGGGTTGAACATTTTTCATGTAGTACAGGCTCCCTCTATCACTTTGAAGGTGATATTTGTGGAAAAATAGACCTTTTCCAAGAATACAACCTATTTTTCCTCTCAGGTGTTGTAATGCAAGTGGTTTTTAATGTAAAATGACAATACAGGCTCTTTGAATGAGTTTTAATCCTTTGTTTGTGTTGTTTGATTCATTTCTGACCCTCCATTATAGTTATCAGTTTGTGCATGAAGTTTTGTTACATTTTTATGAACTGTGTCAATTTGTAGAAGTGAGAAATGCTCACCACTCCTTTGGTGTATCACCTTATTAGCATTAGTTTCAGTTTTTTGCATTCTCTATCCCTGTCTACTTTGGAATTTAGAGTAGGATTTTGAGTTTGAAACCTCTGTATAGCTTGCAAGTAATACATCCGATCAGAGGAGTTGAGGAACCAGCCTCTAATCTAGAGATTCCTCTCCCATTTTTACAAGTCCCACACTTGGGGAGAGGATTCAATGTTGTGCAATCACATTGGATGTCCAATATGTCAAACTAGAATCCTGATCAACATCCAGGGGTTCTGGTGATTTGCAACAACAGTTTCAAAATCTTGTTCTTTTGTAGAAAGACAGTATATCCACATTATTTTGAAAAATCATCAACAAAGAGCATGAAATATTAAAACCTAGAGTGGATAGGTCTCATTTGTCTACGCAGATCAGTATGCACTAAGTCAAGTTTTTTAAGCGCAGAATGTACTATGTTTGAATGGTGCTCTATTTTTTTAACTACCAAACAATGTTGACATTTATCTGTACCCTTTTTACAGGTGGTAAACCCCTAACTATGTTGTATCGACAAAGTGTGTCAAGATAGCCAAAAATCACATGTCCAAGTCTTCGATTCCATATTTGAGTTGATGATGTATACTTGGATATAAGTGCTTGATCATTTCATTGAAAAAAATCTAATGGAAACATTCTTTCCACATTCAAAGCTTTTGTAACAATTTTTGATATTTTTGACTTATCTCGAATTAGGCACATATTTTTACTGCCTTTATAATCAAAGTCAATTTTGAGATTGTGATCTAATAATTGACTCACATATAATAGATTTTTTGTTAAACCAGGGACATAAAGAACATCTGTAATTTTAAAATTATGATGCCCAAGTGGTAATGAAATGGAACCAATGCCTTCAACACTGTATGATGTATCATCACCAAAGAGACATGATTTGTGGTGGGTTTTTTACTCATTATGAAGAACCAATCTTTCTTTCCTATTATGTGTCGAGTAGCACCCGAGTCGACATACTAAATTTGATTTGTAGAATTGGATACTTCATTTTACTGTGCAGAATATAGGAATTCATCATCATCAAATTGATCTTCTTGTTCAGCTACATTTCCTTGTTGAGTTGGTTTATTCTTCCACTTTTTATTATTTTGTCCCTATTTACTTTGTTGTTGACCATATTTTGTTTGTTGGTAATTAATCTATTTACCACTTGATGATCCTTGTTGGAATGTGTTGTACCAATTTTTTTTTAACTCATGTCCTTTTCAACCACAAATAAGACATTTTTTTTGCTATTTTTGGCCTTGTTGAGTATTACCTTGCTTCTAAGGCTGTTTACTAGACTTAGCCTATTTTTTTCCTTTTTGATTAGAAGCAAGTGCTTGCTCTTCAGTTTAGTAGTTGAGTGAATAACTTCCTCTTTTTGGAGCATATTCACTAACTCTTCAAAAGTTGTTGTTTGACCAATTATGTTTAATGTGGTCACAAAAATCCTATATGAAGGAGGAAGAGCTCTTAATACTATAGGCAGAGTGATGTGTCAGTTAATTCTTCTTCTAAAGCTTGAAGTGATGCACGCAAATTTGCTACTCTTCTAAAAAAAATTTAAAATTTTTCAGTTGATTGCATTTTCAAGTTCAATAGTTGACTCTGGAGATGAAGTATTGTGTTCTTATTTTTTGACTCATATACTGTTTTCAACTTGTCCCAAGATTATTTTGCTATTTTAGTCTCACAAATATGAGGTTGTACCCATCTGAAACACTAAACAAGATTATTAACTTTACTTTTTTATTTGCACAATCAAATGTAGCTTTTTGTGTAACATCTGTTGTGGATCTTGTTAATGTACCAGAAACAACAGACAATAGATTTGCAAAATCAAGTTGTGCGCGAATTTTTGTTTTCCATGTTGGATAATTATCAGAACGCAAAAGTATAGAATCTGGAAAAAAGAAATTTGGTGCTGTAATTGTAGCCACTGTGAAAAGTGATAAACAATAGAAGAAAAAATTGAACACATTTCCCCCCCTTAAAGCATGCACACCCCCCCAAAAAATATTATTTTATTTATTTTGGGCTCCTTTTGCGGCCGTGTACAATGAATTTTTTGCACTATTGGCCCTGTTACAATTTTGGCTTTGTGGCTGATTTGTAAAAATAAAATGGCTCTCTTGTCCGATTTGAAAATAAATAAATTTTTGGTCTCTTTGACCTCTTTTGAAATACAAGAAATCTCTATTTTTTTTCAATTTTTACAAAACAAATCTTATTAAAAGCTAGACCAATATGTAGATATCGCAAAAATACACACTTTAAAAAAAACGACACCTCAATCCGAGGTACCAGTTGAAAGTTATGACTCTTTTAAGTTATGATTTCAATATCTTTCCGGGCCCCTTTCCAAAAATGGAATTTTTTTTATTCTTCTAATTTTTTCCACGACGTCCAAAAATGGATTTTTTTTTAAAAGTAATTTTTTAAAAACTAAATGTAGATAACAACTTACATGCATGCGTAGTGCATTTTAGGGTGCAACTGTAATTCAACCACTTTTCCTAAGCGTTATAATAACCCTTGGCTGCAATTTTATTATTGCTTCTCTTTGTACGAAGGTTTTTCTTCTTGGACATAACTTTTTCTTCCTTTTTCCAACGCAGCTTGTTTTTTTTACAAGTTGGAAATCCTCTCCACGTTCAATTTATATTCTTTGTTTCGGATGCAGGAACATTAGAAATCATTCAAATATCTGATCTTCTACTCCTCTAGCAGATGCAGGTTCACAAAGAACCTTCTATGTTTGATTGGATCACCTTTTTTTAAATGCTCAAATACAGAGAAGAGGAAGAAGAATACAAAGTATAGAGAAGAGGAAGGACAAGTAATGTGGGAAGATTGAAAATATTGGGTCCCCACATATCAAAAATATTGTATATATACTTTTTTAAATGCTTCCAATTTTTATTTTTATTTTACACATACATATATTTAAAAAAAAAAAAGAGAATGAAACAATGTCACCTTTTGCAAGAGAGTTACATCCAGGTCTGTAAGGGCTTGTGATTACATTTTAGGTGTTCTTCAACTGCAAATAAACTATGATTTAGGGTGTGGAGCCAGGTAGGGGCTGTGAAATGGCTGGGGGCAACTATGGCTTCTCCTAGCTTTGTAATTTCTCTAGATCTCTCTAAACTTTCCTAAAACTTCCTACAGTCCTCTCTGGATTAGAATACTGCTCTAATACCAAATCTTGACAATGAATACTTGAAAATAATATTTGACATAGAAGCTTTGCATGGAAATAAGATGTTGTTTGTGTATTTTATTAAGATCAAAATAAAGCATTACAGACAAATGAGAGAGATGCAATATTTATAGATATTGGAAAGCTTCTATCTCATCCACAATATATGGAAACAAATCATCTAATATTAGAAAATATGTGGAAATAGCATATTTCCCCTAACTGCCCCTATTTCCCCTCATGGAAATCATTTGGGAACAAAATATACAAGATAGAACATGATCCTAAAAACATTGGGATGAGAACACTATCACTTAGTTAACTAACAACTAAGGATAACTAATACATATTGACATAATTTTAAAGTATTTAAATTAAATAATTTAACTTATTACATTTATTCAAATATCAACTAATGATGAATTAAGATAAGTTTTATTGCTAACAGAAATTAGGATTGCTCTTGCCACTAGGTTCTTCAAGAGAAATGCACCTACTGAAATATGCACTTATCATGGTAATCAACCTATTCAACACCACGTTCAGCAGTGTGAGAGACTCTAGATAGAGGGACATGAAGCTTTACCACCTTCGCTTTGGGTGCACAAGTTTTATTCCACTTTACATGGCTACGTGCATGCTTGGTATGTATATGTAGAACTCCATAGAGATACTATAAATTGGTAGAGTTTAATTGCAGGAATGACCCAGACGCTTGACTTCTTATCTACAAATCCTTCGGTGGAAGAAGCATTGAAAGTCATAAAGTGCTTAACTATGGGAGATAGTGCCAAGGATGAAGAACTCTTTCAGGAGTTATTAGATGAAGGAAACTCAAGAGCGCACTTTGTTGAAGAAAAAAAGGTTGATGCCACACAAATTTAGCACCCTTTCCTTGAGAAAGAAAAAGGAAAAATGGTCTACTTAGTGGATGATGAAGAACTAGAAATTCTAGAAGTAAACCATTTAACAGGTAGGCGTGAGGTGTTGGACAGTGAAAATAAGACCACGCGCGCCTACCATGAACCTATGAAGACAAATAAAGTGAATATTGGATCAGATGTTGAGCCTAAGAAGGCCATAATTAGGGACAATTGGTTAGACTATGAAGTGGAAAAAATCATAGAGTTACTACGGGATTATCAGGATTTATTTCCTCAGGGGTACCATAAGCTTAAAGGCGTGCATGAATCATTCAAGGAGATGAGGATAAATCTTAAAGAGGGTACATGCCCAGTTATAAAGAGACCCTACAGGATGAACCCTAACTTGCGTGAAAAGGTCAAAGAAGAGATTGACAAAATGTTGAAGTCGAGAATCATCAAGCCCCTGGACCAGTCATGATGGGTTAGTCTAATGGTTATCAGTATCAAGAAGGATGGCTGGATTAGGATCTGTGTGGACTACATGGAGTTGAATGTTGCATGTGTGATTGATTCCTTTCCTACGCCATTCACTAAGGAAATACTAAAAGGCAATACAGGGTGCGAAATCTATTTGTTTATAGATGGGTTCTCTGTGTATCATCAGCTTAGGATTACACAGGAGGACCAGGAAAAGAATACTGTTACTACTGAATGGGGTAGCTTTACCTATACTGTGATGCCTTTTGGTCTGAAAAATGTGTCTGATGTATTTTTGTGCATATTTTTTTAGGAATTTAAAGAGTTTATTCACAACTTCTTACAGGTTTATTTAGATGATTGGACGGTGTATGGAATGGCCAAATAATATTGTGACAATCTGCGCTTAATATTTGAAAGAAGTAGATATTTGAGTATCTCTTTGAACATCAAGAAGTGCATATTTACTACACCATTTGGAATACTGTTAGGACACATAATCTACAAGGAAGGTTTGTTGGTCGATCCATCTAGTTATAATCATTATCAGCCTAAAAGAGCCTACCAGTCAAAATGAGGTGTACAGATTCTTTGGTCACATGGGGTATTACAGGAATTTTATTAAAGGATATGCCAAGGTTGATGCACCTTTGGCTAAGTGACTGAAATGAAAAGGTACGTTCTACTGGGGAGAACCGTAGCAACACGCATTCAAGTCATTAAAGGAGAAACTTACTACCATGCATATTATGTGTTTTCTTTCATGGGAACAACCATTTCATGTACATGTGGATGCCTCTGACATGACCATTGGTGCGGTATTGGCTCAGCTTGGAGAAGGTCTTGTAGATCATCCTATATGTTTTGCTAGTAGAAAGCTGACTCCTGTAGAGAAGAATTACAGAACTATAGAGTGCGAAGCTATGTCAACGATCTATACGATACATAAATTCAGACAGTACATGCTAGTTACACTATTTTTATTTTATACAAATCACATAAAATTTAAGTATTTGGTAAATAAGCCCATTTTACAGGGGCGTATATGTAGATGGGTACTCTTATTTAAAGAATTTGATTTCACAGTTGTGGTCAAACCAGGGAAATGTAATTATGGACCAGACCATTTATCCAAAATATAGTCAGGGGAAGAAGCAAAGGCAATTGAAGATACCATGCCTGATGCATAGTTATACACATTACAATGCGTGCCATCAAAATTAGAGGACATTGTTGAATTTTTAAAAACAAGCATGGCACTAGAAGGAATGAAATCCTTGGAGAAGAAAAAAAATTCTATATGCATGTCACCCTATATGTTAATTAGCGGTGATCTATACAAATTAGGCCATGATGAAGTATTGTGCCACTATGTACTGGAGCACAAGCACATAGATGTTATTGAAGAAGCTCACGGTGGTATTACAGGTAGCCACTATACAAGTGATGCCACTACGCGTAAGATTTTACTCGTTGGATTATGGTGGGAGACCCTATATAAAGATTGTAAGGAATTTTGTAAGGCTTGTGATCACTTTCAACATCTTGGAAAACTAGGACAACGAGATGAGATGCCATTAAAGCCTATTCCTAGTGCAGATCCATTTGAGATATGGGAAATTGATTTTGTGGGACTGATTTCACTAGCCGCGCGTAGAACCGGATCACCCTACATCATTACTTACATAGATTACCTTACAAGGTGGGAAGAATTAGCCCCTACAAAGGATTGTACAACTGCTATAACATCCAGGTTTCTATGGGGAAATATTATTACGAGGTATGGATGCCCTTTAAGTTTGACTAGTGATAGGGGCACACACTTTTTGAATGAGACAATCAGAATTTTATTGGATGAATTCATGATTGCACACCATAAGACTACACCATATCATCCTCAGGAAAATGGGACTGCTGAGGCTTTCAACAAAATTTTGAGCCAGACATTGAAAAAAATATGTGATGTTGGAAGAAAGGATTGGGATGATAAAGTATCTGTAGTGCTTTGGGCATATCAAATAACATATAAAAGGTTGAACAAAGCCACACCATTTTAGTTAGTGTTTGGCACGAAAGCAGTTCTTCCTATGGAATTCATGTTACCTTCTTTGCGTATTGCGCATACTGGAGGTCTAGCTGATGAGAAAGCATTAGAAGAACATGGATTGAAAAGTTAATTAAGCTAGATGAGTGATGAGAAATAGCACGTTGGAGTCAAAAACAAGAAAAGGAAAGGTAAAAAGCATGGCATGACAGGCACATCAGGGATAAAAAGTTCACAATTGGATAGATGGTGCTCCTTTATGATTCTAAGTTTTTGTGCCATCCAAGGAAAACTCAAAGTACATTGGTTGGGGCCGTATGTTATCACTCACATACTTGAAACAGGTGCTTTTCAATTAGAGGCACTTGATGGAACAGTTACCCTTAGGTACTACAACAATGGGAGTAGGCTGAAGCCCTACTATAAATAAGTCTTCTTGGGTGTTTGTAATAAGGCAATATTACCATTTAGATTAGGTTTTCAATTTTGTTTTTCTTTAATGTATTTCCTTCATCGCTATGCTTTGTCAATTTAGTTGGTGTTTTTTTGTGTAATAAGCGCATTTGCGCACCAAAGGCTAATTACTATTTGAAGAATTTATATGCACAGAGGACTGCACATACCCTTAGTGTGGGGTGGTTATTGATATCTAGGTACAAGACTATGTTGAAAATGAGTACACATGAAAGGAACAAACTGCTACAGGTGCTATTCGAATATGGAGAATTGTTAGAAAAGATATTGCTTCTAGACAAGATGACCATAAATGGAGATAAATGATGGAACAAAATAACATGAGGTAAGCAGAGGCCATGAATACTACCAGTGGAAGGCATAGTGAGGAGGTACTCAAGCGCATGGAAGACGCACACTAAAGAGAATTTTGTAACCATAAGGTAGGAGGGCATGCTAGAAGGTTATGACTGGGATGCAAAGATGTACCGCACGGAAAACGGAAAAAAAGATCAATTAATGAGGATTTTTGGTAGGTGAAGGAGCAATAAATACACTAACTTTTTAAAAATCTATAAAAGGAAGGGATGCGAGTTCATTTTTACCATTACAATTGTGATAATTTGAAAGATCCAAGTATGACTGAGCTGCGAGAAGAGTATTCAGCTACAATGAGTGTGAATTGAGATGTGACAAGTAGATATTTGCACAGAGGAAGCTTGCGTCCCTAGTTGCAAAGGGTTTGAGAAAATCAAGGCATTACAAAAGAGCTAGGCCACATAATTTTGACTAGGGCATGCTAAATCGAGCTAGGGTTTGGGTTTACACATTGTAGGAGATTAGAAGGTGAGTATTTGAAGTTAAGAGATTATAGGTTAAACAATGGCACCAAAGAAAGCACCCGCACCAGGAGTAGCTAAGGGAAGAAGAAGGTGGAAGTAGAGGAAGAAATGACTCCTAGAGAGTAATTTCTTAGAAATGCAGTATCCATAGGGTGTGATTGTGGGTCAAGGATGGGATTCCCACATTTGAAAGAGAAAGATCAGTGATTACAACCACCGTACATCAGAAAATAAGGAGCTAGATGTGTTGTTGAACAAAAAGACAAATAAGCACACAACAAAAGATATGTCAGTGTATGATGACGTTGGTGAGAATTTGTTGAAGAAGATTGGAGTTTACCAGTTGTATGAGCTCCCCTACTTTAGGAAATATGAACCATTATACCAATGGTTGATGAAAGATCTACATGAAGATTTTTCTACTTTGTAGACATGTAGGGTAAGGATCATAGCCATGTTAATCACAATAGTAACAAGGTTAAAAGGCACAAGAGTAGATTTAAATGGTGATTTAACTGATAAGGCCACAATCCTAGAGACAAGGAAGGAGTTGGGGTATACAAAGGGTCCGCGCGGCATGGAAATCAATAAACTAAAGAAGTACCCAATCATACAAGTAGCTTCACATCTTGGTAACAAAGTTGAATGACCAAGAAAGATGGTCACAAGTGAACACAATGTGGTTGCACATTGCAAAGAAGATGTCAAGGAGTGGCTCTACAACATCTCTAGTTACATCACGGAGACTATAATTGAAGAAGCGTGCATAGGAGAGAAAATTATTTTGGGGCTATTTTATTGTCTCTAGTGTTTATGGAAATTGGAGTGCCAGATGGGCCAAAGGAGAAAATTTGGGAGTACCCTATGGAGATCAAATCACTTGCAGAAATATTTGGAAATTACTTATGCGAGGGATCAATGAGAGGACCATTCAAGGAGAGGGTAGAGAAGTGGTATGATAGGCTCTACACAACATTTGAAGAAGAATGACGCATACCCAAGGATTTACCTTTGGTAGTAGGGAAGGTAGTGTAGTTCGTGGTATACCAACACTTTTACATTACATGGTTCACCATGAAATATGGGGCTTGGAGCCCATGGTGCAAAGTACAATATGCCTTCACAACATGATATTTCTAATCATCTGTTCACTAGTTTTTAGATGTGCACTACCTAAGCTTAAATCGTAGATAAGGTAGATTGTAACTACCATACACTTTCAGAAAGACATATGTATATCCAGGACGGACTGCCTACATTGAGAGGCTACTCTTAGATGTTATAAGCATGAACCCTGTAAGCTTGGTAATTTTGGACACTAGAGCAACACTTGTTTACCTTCAACTCAAGCCCAAGATGGAGAACAATAAGTATGTGGAGAATGAGTTCACACTCCTAGGACCGCCAAGAGGTAAGCCTACAATGGAAAATGTTCGAGCACCTAAGCCCACAAAGAAAATATAAGTAGATGATGAAGAAGAGGATCATGAAGATAGTGGTGTTTTGGAGCACATAAGCAGGAGGTAGCCTACAGATAGGGTATAAGCTGAGCGCGCGACTACTCCACCCCAGACACAAGAGGGAGATGATGAGGACTTGGATGCAGTACAAGGAGAGCGCCATTTCAAAAGGGTATTCAGAAGAACCATAACCCAATGTGTTACTACACAATTAGTATGCAGATCACATTGACTCTCTCCACAGAAGGAGGCAGCCAAGAAGAGAAGGAGAAAGTTGAAGCTAGACATAAAGGAGGAAGAGTTTGAGGAAAGTGCACGCAATTATCCTACACCTCTAGAGAACGTGGTGTTAGAATTTGAGGATTCTAATAAATACGGATTTAATCAACTTACATATTACATAATGTTACGATAAATATTTAAATAAATATTACATCATAACATAAGTAAATAAAGAAATACTTATAGGAAATAAATAACACAGGTGACACAATATTTATAGTGGAAAATCACAATAGGGTAAAAACCACTTTAAAAATAATCTTTTACTTCAAAGAACTTATTTTACATCCAGTAAGATCACCTCCTCCTTTGAAACCCTATTTACCAAAGGGTAAAACTAAATCACTTGATTTGCACACCTTTGATATATTTCCCGAATATATCAAATGAGGACCTAAAGTCCTTTTTATATAAGGTGATCGGGTATGTCTCTCGACCCACCTTTTCAACCTAAAATGGTTGACACATACACCTAGGTTTATAATATTTAATATTAGAAATATAATCATTTCATGATATTAAATATTTAACCTAAAGTATATACCTAGGTTAGCATATTTAATAATAGAAATATAAATATTTCATATTATTAAATATTAACCTATATATTAGTGATGGACCCATATACATTAAGGGTTGGCTAGACCACTTAATCATTATGTTCCAACACTCCCCCTTAATGTTAAGTGGGATAACATAACATATGCCAATAGATTACCTGCCCATGGTACACTACAGGATTTACAATCCTTAAACCATAAAGGTTTTAGGCTAGCATATCGGTTGAAGGAATTATAACACCTTCATCATACTCAATTTACCTTTTGGTACAAAAGGATTTGGAATCCCAAATATCATCCCATGATCAGTGGCTAAGTATGATTTGTGAGTTTTACATGTTCTCACAGGTTCTCATAAAAGGTTATTAAACCCAAGCATATAGGATCCTTTTACAACCAATGACCTCCTTAACAATATGCTTGTACTGGATGTTTACCAGTAAAATCAATAGCACTAAAGAGTTTATTGAAGACTTCCTTTAAGATCTTTCTACACTTCTTTCTAAAAAAGAAGTCGAGGAGGTATACATGCCCAAAGGTATTTTTACACTTGCTTGAAGGTCTTTTTTTACACAGAAGGTCTTTTACAAATGCCCGAAGGTCTTTTTACAAAAACCAAGTTCCATTAGGAGGTGACATTGTCATGCACACTCCCCCTCAATGGAAACTTCAACAATCCAAGCTTTTCACGAAAGTGACAAAAATTTTCAGCACTCCAGGACTTTGTGAAAATGTCAGCAACATGCTCTTCATTCAACATGAACTTGAGATTTATCTCATCACTTTACACCTTCTCACGGGTGAAGCGTATATGTATCTCAATGTTCTTTGTCCTCTGATGTTGAACTGGATTCTTAATCAAGAGTAATACAACTCTGACCACCACATAGAAGATAAATACTTCCTTTAGCTTCCATGTGTATCTCTACCAACAGTTAGTTGTAGCCACATAGCTTCTTTACTTCTTCCATTGTACTTCTCTACCTCAGTAGAAAAAATGGAGACTGTTGATTGTATTTGTTGTTCCAAGTAATGGTTCCTACACCAAAAAACTTGAACACATATCCAATATATTTTATAACACAACATTAGTATGGTTAGAATCACAAAATCCATATAAGATAGCATTTTCATTCTTATTATAATGCAACCCATAATTGATTGTTCCTTTCAAATATCTAAAAATTATTTTTGTAAGATTCTAATGATCTCTAAAAAAGGTTCCTGCATAAACCTTGAAGTAATTCCTTTTGTATAGGAAATATTTGATCTAGTTATAGTTAGATAAATCAAATTATCAACTAACAACGTATATAAAATAGGATCAACCTTTTTCATATGTAGATTTATGATCAATATTTATTCCAACTTCCATTGAAGTAGAAAATGGTTTACAATCAATCATAAGAAAATTTTTCAATACAATGGTTGCATATTGTGTTTTGAAAAATAACAATAAAATGAAATACAATCATACAAATAACATGATGTGAGAGACCTAACTCATTCATTTCAAAGTACTGCTTCAATTTCTCTTTAATCCTATGAATTAAATTAAAATTGTCACCAGACATAAGCAAATCATCAACATATATACATATAATGATAATATGTGAGCCTTATTGCTTAATGAATATATCATTGTTAGAATAACAATTAACAAAACCTAACAGTTTAAAGAAGGAAACAAATTTCACATACCAAGCTCTAAGAGCTTGTTTTAAACCATACAAGGATTTCTCAACTTACAAACATAGTTTTCTTTACTAGTTTCTTCAAATCCTTTAGGTTGAAACATGTAAAGTTCTTCTTTTAAATCACAATTCAAAAAAATATTTTTCTTATCCATTTGGTGGATTTCTCACCCAAATTGAGCAGTAATTATAAATAAGGCCCTAACAGTACTCATTTTAGCTACAGGAAATGTCTCAACATAATCAATACCAAGTTTATGAGTGAAACCTCTAGCAATAATTATAGCTTTATGTTTGTTAATACTACCATCACCATTATATTTTACTTTATATATCCACCTAGACCCTATAATACTTCATGGCTCAAGTTCATACAAGGTAATTAATGCATGGTACATATGATGGCTTCTGGTCATTTTCCTAAGGTTAATAGGATTTGAGTTTTCTAACATAGATTGAGCCCAATTTAATTTCTTATTTAGGAAGATAAGAGTTTTAGAAACATCTATAACATCAAAACATCATCATGACCATTTACTAAATCAGAATCAAAACCATCATTTAGAAGCATTTAATGAAGTAACTTCAAGAGAAGAAGACAACACATGTAAACCTTTCACTAGACTATATCTATATATTTGATATAAGCTTTGATAATTAACATGTCCTAACCTTTCATGCCATAGTTTTGAATTATTCAAACTTTGAGATATAACACAAGATGCAAAAGACAAATCATCAAAAATATATAGATCATTTCTTTGAATTTCTTCTTTTATTATACTCTCATTACTATCCTTGATAAACCAAGTATCCTTCATGCATAGATTCTAGTTGTGTCCATACCTCTTTCAGATATTCAATATTACCAATGTGTAGAAGGTGCTCATCATTCACATTGCATAGAAAGAAGCATCTTACATTCGTTGCAAGAATGCATTCATGTTATCTACAGTTGCTAGAAAACCGGTGGGAGCAACCTCAGATCAAGAAACAATCGTCCAGAGTTTCCTCACCATAAATTCTTTTTTGACCCAAATGTTTTAGTTGGTTTCATTCAGGATCTGGGTTTTCTCAAGATAGAAATAGTTGGATGTCATTGTTTTTCTAAACCTGTAAAACACACCCCATTATAATATAAAATGTACCACAAAGTTAGAAACATATTTATTGATAAAAACAACACTTTTAATATAATCAAATCTAAATTTTATAGATCTAAAAAAACTATTTGATCATAATTAATTCTGTCATTACAATGCATACTAATTAACCTCCTATCATCAAAATAATAACCTGCAATATAAAGGGCTCTGCATTATACCCCAGATTTATATAAAAAATATTTCTGACCATATAGAAGTGAAGAAGAGACCCCTAATAATGCATATCTTTAAATTTTTGAAAAAAAATAATGTAGATAAAAATCTGAGTAGCTTAAATTTGACGTCTAAATGACCTTCATAATGACTTTTTTTTGGTCTATCGTGACGGTCATTTGACTGTCAATTTTAACACAATTAAATTTTCCTAGAACATACGAGCTTAAATTTGACGTCTAAGTTACTGTCATATTGTCTTATGTTTAGTCTACCATGACGGTCATTCGACTGTCAAATTTTATGAAGCCAAAACTTGTTGTGTATTTCCAGAATGTGAAATTCTAGAATTTCTTCTTCTGTATAATATTAGGGAGGTTATATTTTAACATATTATAATAACCTATTATAATTTATAATGTAAAAATATATACACTTTTTTATTTAAAAAATGTATATAATTTATAGAATGAAAATAAAAAACAACATATTATAAACTATCGTATATTGTTTTTATATTAAAAAACATATAACCCTTATTAAAGGGGTTTAAAGGACATAGACCAAGTTAAAAGAATTTTACTAGGTGCAAGTAGATTTATGAGAGTATAGATTAACCTGCATATTTTACAGAGGGGACAAGTAATTTCACCTGACTAATGAAATAAATTGAAATCCCTAATTTCATGAACCTTGTCTTCTCCCTTCATTTACTCTTAATTCTACCCCGGACACATTTAAAAGTATGGTCCAAATATTGCAAAATATTTTATATAATTCCTGCAAGCTAAATTTTTTTAAAACTTTTATGTGGCTATAACTACCAATATTTTAATAAATATTTACCACACTTCATGTGGGCCACCAATAAACTAGCCCCTTTTTTTAATTCTCCATTTATACTTGAGAGTTCCTGTACGTACCCAAAATTGTAAGGTACTGTACTGCGAAACGGTGTAACAAGTGCCCCAATGCTGATACAGGTCTCCTCGCAAGGTGTTCGGGATCCAGAAAGAGCTCTTCGGATATGCGTTAACATCCCGCATGCCCCGCTTAGCCCCCGCGCCCTTTGTTTTCCCCTTTTTCCCTCTTTCCTTGGCCTCTGAACCTTCAGTGATGAAACCGCCGCCTTGCAGGGCGGCGGTCTCGTGACCGCCGCCCTGAACAGGGAGGCGGTCCTGTAACCGCCGCCCTGAGCAGGGCGGCAGTCCTATGTGCGTTTTCTAGAACGCTCTTTTGGCGCGACCCGCGTGAAATATCACGACTCACTAGCTTTTCTTTGCCGACTTGAGCATGCATTAATGTTTTTGGTCCCCTGGAACAGTGTTTTTCCTTTGTTTATTGTTTAGGAGTTCAATTTGATTTTGGTTTTTGAGTGTTGGAATTCCTATAAGTGCATGGTTTGTGTTCATGTAAATGACTTCTAATTTTTGGTCTGATCTTAGTCTAAATTTTGGCTGGGTTTGTGTGAAGAATTTGAGCTGGAGTTTTGATCACCATTTTTCCTTGTTAGAGTCTTCTGGTTTTAGTACTTGGTTTAGCATTGCTCAGCTGTTGGTAAGCCACAGACCCATCTTGTGCAGGCAGTGCTATGGCCCCTCATTCTTGTTTAAAAACTCATCACTTTTAGTAGTTCAGTCTTCTAGTTTGCTTAAGTTTGATAGTTTAAATCTTTTACATGCTTAGTTGCATTTACTCAGTTGTTGGTAAGCCACAGATCCAACTTGTGCAAACAGTATTATTGCTTTTGGAGTAGAATAGTTTAGGCAGCCATTAAAGTTGCAGGTTTTGCTCTTCATACAGACGAGTTTTAGGTTCTGGACGCATTTTGTTGCATGATTCGCAGTAGACCCCGCTAGGAATTGCATAGGCCAAGCTCTGTACTCTTGCGCTATCCCTCTCCTATCCGCATTCTATTCTATCTGCATTCTGAAGGCTGTCCATTGATCCAAATATCTATTCCTGTTGATGTAAGCATTACACGCTTTTCTAGATTCACGTGAGCACAAAGAATGAGGAGATCATACTGGGGGGACAATAACACACACACCGTCAGATTCGCCACTATTCTGTGAAATCCAGGTTCCATCTTTCAAAGTTTTAGTTAGAACTTATCAAATAAAGTAGTTAATCACTTTATTACAGTTATTTCCATTCTCGATATTGCCAGGGAAGTTGTGGGGATTGATAGTTTCTGAGAAACTACGATTCATTCCTCACTTCTAAGGTAGGATCGAGAATCTCACAAATAGATTAGTTATTTCGTTGTTTAGGATAGATATACAAAATTGCACAGACAAATAGCTACACTCGGCTATTTTGTTTGTTTTACGTTATTAGTTTAGTTGTCAATTCTAAATATTTTTAGATAGCTGCTTTCTTATAAATTGCCAAAAAATACAAAAAAAGGAATTATATATACTAGAAGTGTACTTAGATTTTACTTTATTATAGTTTGTTTCATTACTGCTTTTGCATGACAATTACGGGACCTAGGGAGCCCAGGGAATACATTTTCAAGCCAATTGTGCCCCAGCCCAATATCGTAGTGGCAATAACTGACATTGACCAAAACCTTAGGATACAAGTCTTCCAAAAAACAACAGACTTCCGACAGATCAGGTCACAGTTGAGAGGGTTTAAACGTAGAAGACAACCAAGCACACACATTTTGTTCAAATCAACCAAACTACAGGTTATCCTAGAAAACATCCGCATGACTGTAGAAGGATTTGAAAGAGAACAAATATTCGGGTGCGATCCTTTAGTTCCACAGCCAGACGCTGGAGACACCCTCGTAGATATAGATACCAACTTAAGAATTCAAGTTGCTAGAACACCTGTGAGGTATTCTGAGAAAATTACACAATTACTGATTCTAAACGTAGAGGCTGAGAAAGCTTACGACTACTGGATACTAGGGATTAGAACTTGATCTCACGTATGACCATAACAGGACCGCAACAACCAAGAGTCTATGGTAGTGATCCACAAATCCCACAGCCTAACGAATCCACAAGTCAGTTAGATATAGACACTGGCCTATGCACGTTAGTATTTCAGTCTACTCTGATTCCACCTATCATCATTCAACAGTTTTCCCTACTAGACACCACAGCTAACAAAGCTAGAGAATTTTGGACTAGGCCAGAGAATCGTCCATAGAGTTGACTATATTCACCATATGACCCTATCAGGAGAAATACACGAAACCATCTCGGGTCATTTTCCACACATCCCACAACCCATAGATCGAATCACGCCAGAGCTCGATATTGATTGGAGCCTTCGAGCAGTCATCCTCGCTGATCGATCTATCACACCAGTCCAAGTTAGAAGGGCCTTCTTTGCCTTAGATTCACAAATACCATTAGTGCGTATCGAAGACATTAGACTCCCCAACTAGTTTGTCTACATATTCTACCCCCACCGGCTGTCTCGGCACGACCTCGGGAGGTCGGGTACGTGGAAGAGTCACTTGTTGATTCTCACGCTCGCCTGTTGCTTTTCTGACGTACAAAATTGGTGAACCCGACGTGAAACAAACAATTATTTCACCTTCTCTTTGAGAAGTTTCATCTTCTCTCTTTCACCTTCGCTCTTTCCCATTATTCTGCGGGTATTCATATACCCCCCGAATATGTCAGGATTTGATGCTTATGGCAGACCCCTCCTGGGTCTTGAGGCATACTACGCCCAACAGAATAGGGAATCATCACCCTCGCTCTCAGTATGGGGTGACAACTATTCAACTAATCAGTTGTCAACACAAACCCCAGGAATCAGATATAGTTCATCTTTTCAAACTGAGGAGTTAGATCAACTCGCTCAAACACAAACAAAGCCTTCAGGCTCAAACAATATGACATTGACTGGAGAATCTGCTTCATCTCCTCAGGTGCTACTTAGACAAGATATTAGCAGACAATCAGATCCATACTCAGTTCTAGATGACGAGTACTCAATACGTTATCCTAGGAATGAACAACGCTCTCAAGGCATGTACCCACCTGTAGGAATTTTGCAAATACAGCCCGAGTTCTCTCCTCAAGAAAATACCTCTATGCCATCACATATAGAAAATACTCTCAGAGATGCTTGGCAGGATAGTGATCAGTTCATAGCAGGATATCACATACCTCCGCAAAGCCATGTTATACAACAAATGCCACCAAGGCACGATATCGTGACTTCACCAAATGAAGTCATTTCAACTCTAATAGAAAAGGTTAGAGGATTAGAACTTGCCCAAGCAAGTCAAAATTTGAAATTCATACAAACAGGGAGTTCCAATCCTCTGCACCATCCTCGCCAAGTAGATCTCCTCACAGGAGTAGGCACGTTAGGTATGACTCCTCAGTATTCACAAGCAAACGCCAACTAGACCCACTATCGCTAGCACAGTTCCTCCTGGTCTGGTACAGAGCAATCCATTCCTGGATAGTACCCCTTCGTACTTAAACATGTACTCCAAATCACCACAAGGGGATATGTACTCATCCCCTGGCATGTTTGCTCCAACATGCAGGGACCTGCCTTATGCCCCTGCCAACGCGTATGTTATGCCATATCAATAACCCGTTCCGCCACCGCCCTCCTCAACAGGCACCATCAATGGTTGAGACGTATGCAATAGGGACTTATTCAGAATATTTAAAGGAGCCCTTAGATTTCGCCATAAGAAGCATTATGCTTCCAAGGCCTCTTCCCGATTTGCCCAAATTCAAGGGTGAAGGAGATCCAAACGCGCACATCAAAGCTTACGCTACAGCGATACGATAATTTACTCCCTTGGGACAGGGTTGTTGCTAAAATATTTCCCAAAACCTTGGAAGGCATCGCTCTCGATTGGTATTATAGAATACTTGAAGCTTCCATACATTCATTCAAACAACTTGTGTCTGAGTTCATCAAGGCCTTCAACATGAACAAACTATTAAGAACAGGAATCAGGGAGTTCTTACACATCAAACAAGAACATAACGAGTCTGTCACCCATTTCATCCAAAGGTGGCGCACAGTCCTTTATTCCTCGGAAAGTGCTCCAAACATGGATAAGATGGAGCTATGCGATTTATTCCTTCATTCTCTTAGCAAAGAAGTGAAGGAAGAAGTCCAGAAGTTCCCACTAAGGACTTATGACGAAGTACTTGAGAGCGCTCTACGAATAGACCAGGCAGCAATAGATAGTGGCCGTAAGACGTATGGAGCAAATGGGAGGTTAATCACCTCCACTCAAAATACTACAACTACCACAAATGTCAATCAAGGACCCAAAATCCTTAACAAAAATCGTGGGGGTAACAACAGATGGGGTAACTGACCAGCCCAAGAGGGTAAATGTCGTTAATACTCCGTCACAAATAAACAACCAAAGAAACAACAACTTTACCCCGACGGTCAATACGGTGGATTTTAATAATCCACAACAACAACGGAAAAATCCCATGTAAGGGCCAAGCCAAAACTCATTTGGTTACCAAAACCAAAGTCAAAACCAAAAACAACAATCCCAAAACTTTGGTCCTAATAGGCAATAGTTTGATCAGAATTTTAGGCCACAATACACACCAAACCAACAAAATGGGAATTATAATCCCAATTCTTATTGTGGTTTCCATAAAATTCATGGTCACGACACTAGAACGTGCCGTGACTACAATAAATTTATGCAACATTTGCCAGAAGAACAAAGACAGTTCTTCACAGACTTGTTTTTGGCAGATCCCGTCTCATCATCACCAAATACTCTCACAGGGGTAGTTTCCCCTCAGAATGCTCCCCTCAGGATCTTTAGCGATCTGCTCCCAAATCATGATAGCAATAGGATGAATCCAACTGGAACAAACAAAGGCACAATAACAGGAAACAACGATCACGAGGCCTCAACTTCACTAAATCTATTAGTCGCGCCACAACTAGGAAGTCAACCACGACCTAAGGTAGTTGGATTAGTGGAGTTAGACTCCGAATTACCCGTTGAAGTAATTACGAGGACACGAGAGTATTTCTCTCAACCAAGTCCAAGCCATCTGCCGAGAAGCAGATAACATCCAGCAAACCGTAGCAAAACCTATGGGTGCTTACGATCTAATTAATGATCTAACAAAAACCTTCTCGCATATTTCATTCCTTGATTTACTAAAGAATTCCCCTGCTCACAGGGCTGCTCTTTTAGAGGCGTTAGGATTTGGGTCATTTAATTAGTATCACTCCACCACCAGAAGCACAAGTAAATCATATAGACTTTGATGTTTATCCTCCGGGACAGGCGGGATAGGGATGTCGAATTCATATTCAAAATAAGTAAAATGCCTACGGATGCCGAGATCGCACGCCGAGGCGATCCAGCCCTACACTTGCAAGTACAGGTTTATAATAATTATGTAAAACGGGCAATGGTTGATGATGGAGCTGCGATTAACATAGTCCCTTTCTCTTTTCTCCAAAAATTGGGATAGGGGTGAAACAAACTTTTCCACTACTCGAAATACCTTGAGAGGCTACGATAGCCTTAAGGCCACATCGATAGGAACCATAATACTACCGGTCACTTTGGGACCTAAAACAATCCTGACTAAGTTTTATATTATAGATCGGGAAACTAACTATAATATGATCCTCGGCCGGCCGTGGATACATCGAATGAAGGCAATCCCTTCCACGCTATTTCAAGAAGTAAGATTCTTGCATCTGGGAAAGGTATTTGTAGCCAAAGGTGATCCAAAGCCATTTGACGTACACCTAGCTGATTTAAAGAAGAGACCAGGTGTACACTCAGAATTCGAGCTTCCAACAAACCAACTAAATAAACCCACTGACTCAAAGTCAAAAGAAAAGTTGGTACCTACGACGGATCTTGAAACCATCAGCGTAGCCAAAACAACCCCAATTCCTGGCGGTAAAGCTAAAGAAACTGTATCATTAGGGACTACTGCAAAAATCGTTGAATTAATAGAACAAGATTTACCAATGTTCTTACCATTTGATTCGGTAGGTATAGGATATTCCTTAGGGGTTGGCTCTCTTCCAGCAGAAGATCTTTGCATGGTCGAAGTAGAATGTGCAAATACAGTAGATACACCTACATCTATGCTCCTCGGCTAAATATTGGACTCTCCATTTCGATGGAGCTAAATGCCGCTATGGAGCGGGGGGCAGGTATAATTCTTACCTCGCCCGAGGAAAAGGTCCTCCCATTCTCTTTCAAGTTGAACTTTGAATGCACAAACAACGGCGCTGAGTACGAAGCTCTCCTCCTTGGCCTTACCTTAGCCAAAAGAATTGGTATTGATAACATCAGAGTCTTGGGAGACTCGCAATTAGTAACAAACCAAGTTTCTGAAATATATGAAACTAAAGCCAAACATTTACAACTCTACAAAGACGTTGTGTTAGATTTAAGCAAAGCATTTAATTTCATATCCATTGAAGCAATCCCACGAGAGAAAAATCTTCTCGCCGATTCAATAGCAACTTCGGCATCACGCTTCACTCCAAGCAATGAGCTAGAAGATACTCACTTCACAGTATCCATTCGTAACGAACCATTGATAAAAACAATGACAAATCCTCTTTCAAGCGGAAATGAATCTACCATTCTAGACCATGTTGGAAATGATGCGGCTACTTTGGATTACTTAAATGCCTATGCAGCATTACATCGCTCCTGTCACACACTAGATTTATCTCTGATCCCGCATTCATCTTCCTACTTCGGAAATCCCGTAACGGATCTTCCCTCGCAAAGGGAATCTAGCATATACGCAATAGAAAATGGGGATGATATAGATCTACCTCCAGCACCACCTGAGTTCGAAGAGGGTAACGCCTCTTTAATCGAAGAAACAATCGATGTCA
The DNA here is from genome assembly GCA_019776745.2 of Taxus chinensis. NCBI lineage: Eukaryota > Viridiplantae > Streptophyta > Pinopsida > Cupressales > Taxaceae > Taxus > Taxus chinensis. Next base: position 302,246,302 of record CM034151.1, read on the forward strand.
ACATTGGGACAGAAAATGAACCAAGGATATTGAAACTAGGTTCTTCATTAACCCCAGAAGAAGTAGAAATACATACTCAGGTTCTCAAAGAACATCAGAAGGCATTTGCATTTAATTACAAAGAGATGACAGGAGTCGCACCCCACATTGCGGTGCACAACCTCGTCACTAGATCAGATGCGAAGCCAATTAAGCAAAAATCAAGACCTATGAAGCCCAAGGTAGCCCTTATGGTAAAAGAGGAGGTAATAAAACTCCTTCAGGTAGGATTCATCAAGCCAGTTGACTACTCCCAATGGGTATCAAACATCGTTCCCGTTCTCAAGAAGAATGGAAAGATACGCATCTGCATAGATTTCCAGGACATTAACAAAGCATGTCCTAAGGATGACTTCCCATTGCCATCTATCGATGTCATTGTTGATGCAACAGCTGGGTTTGAGCTCTTGTCTCTCATGGATGGATTCTCGGGATACAATCAAATCAGAATATCCGAGCAAGATCAAGCTAAAACCACCTTTATAACTCCTTGGGGAACCTATTGCTACGCTGTTATGCCATTCGGTCTCAAGAATGCCGGTGCCACGTACCAGCGGGCTATGACTTATATATTTCATGATTTAATTCATAAAATCGTGGAATCCTACGTAGATGACTTGTTGGCTAAAGCCAAGAAGCGTTGTGACCATCCCGAAGTACTCCATGTCATTCTTTCACGTTTAATAGAATACGGAGTTACGCTAAATCTGGAAAAATGCGTCTTTGGTGTAACAGGAGGAAAGCTCCTAGGTTACATCATATCGTCACGAGGGATCGACGTTGATCCAACCAAAATTCGGGCTGTCCTCGAAATGGTCCCCACCTTCGAGTGAATCTGGAATCAGATCATTTCTCAGGAAGCTGGGTGCAATCCAGAGATTCATCCCGGACTTAAGCTTCGCTATTCATCCAATCAATAATTTACTCAAGAAAGACTATAGCATTGATTGGACTGAAGACTGCAACGAAGCTTTCAACGCAGTTAAATGCTTCTTACTGTCACCACCTACGCTAATGCCACCTAAGCTAGATCACCCGTTAATTCTATACTCACGGGCTACCGATGTTTCGTTAGCTTGCATGCTAGCCCAAGAAGACGATGACAAGAGAGAGCGTGCAATTTATTTCATTAGCCGAACATTGCTCGACTATGAAACGCGCTATACACAAGCAGAACGAGAATGCCTTGCCATAGTTTTCGCAACCAAACGCCTAAGACACTACATGCTAAATCAAGAGACAAGGGTCATGGTAAAAACTGACCACTTACGAACCTTCCTCACACAAGGGTCCCTGTCTAAAAAGGCGGGACGCTTTATAACCTTAATGGGAGAGTTCGAATTAACTTTTGTAAACCAAAAGTCAGTTAAAGGGAAAATCATCGCAGATTGGTTAGCTGATAACCCGCTAGACGGAGGCAACTTAGTAGACTTAGACTTTCCAGACGAATGCGTGTACTACGTCGAAACCCGACCTGCTATATCTGAGTGCCCTTGGTACGCTGATATCATTAGTTATATCATGGACCATAGATACCCAGAAGGAGCTACACCTCAACAAAGAAGGCGGTTACGCATTATCGTAGCTAAATACGTCATTATAGAGCAAGTGCTCTATCGGAAAGCATTCGATGGAATGCTCTTAAGGTGTGTTGACACAGAAGAGTCCAAGAAGATTCTCCATGAATCTCACAGCGGTATATGTGGAGGCCACTTCGGCGGCCACGCCACCACTCGAAAAATACATCGAATGGGCTATTTCTGGCCCACTCTAGAACATGACGCAATAGAGTTTGTACACAGGTGTCATAAATGTCAGGAGTTCTCTCATGAGATCCACATGCCGGCACAAGCTTTGCAACCGATCGCTACTCTGTGGCCCTTTTCTACATGGGGCCTGGACTTGATAGGGAAGTTCTCTCCCTCATCCACAGATGGCCACAATTTTATAATCACGGCCACTGAATATTTCACTAAATGGGTAGAGGCCATGCCTCTTACAACTGTACCTGGTTCTGTAATCGCTAAGTTCATTTTGAACCAAATCATTTGTAGGTACGGTATCCCACAAATTATTATCTCAGATAATGGAACTTCTTTCAAGAATGAAGAAGTTCGTGAGCTATGCAACAAATTTAAAATCAGCCATCATATGGCTTCCTTGTACTATCCCCAAGCCAATGGGCAGGCTGAAGCAACGAACAAAACACTGAAAGCCATTCTCCTTAAAACAGTGAAAGAAAACAAGCGGGATTGGCATTTGAAGTTATATCCGGCCTTGTGGGCCCATCGAACCTCAATAAGAACACCGACAGGAGCAACTCCTTTCTCGCTGGTATTTGGGTCAGAAGCAGTTCTCCCACTCGAAGTTGAAATCCCCAGTCTCCGCATTTCGCTACAAGGGATTCTGGATGAGGACGCTTACAGAGAAGCACGTCTTTCTCAATTAGAAATCCTGGATGAAGCTAGGTTAGATGCTGAACAACGACATAGAGTCTATGCCGACCGAATGTGCCGGCAGTATAACAAGAAAGTCTATGAACGTGACATATACGAAGGTGACCTAGTTCTGAGGTTAGACAGCCGGATCGACAAGAAGACCGGCGAAGGAAGGAAATTCCGGCCCAAATGGTTGGGCCCATACCGAGTCATGAAAGACTACGGGAATGGTGCTTATCTCTTATGCACGCTAGAAGGTGAGGAGTTTGGTGAAACAGTCAATTCCCTCCACCTCAAACGTTTCTACGCATAAGCAGCAAGCGCTGCCTATATAACTATCTACATCGCATTTTCATATAAATTAGGATCATTTTGTCCACTTATTCTTACAAAAATTGTGATCAAGGAATCTATTCTCAAAGCAATTTATTTCAAACTCGTGATGTTTCTGGCATGAAGTTCTTTAATTATACCTCTCCATCTTCGATATCATCAATCAATTCAGAATCTTTTATCTACTAAAATCAGACATGACGAAGTCCTAACGGTAACCATACCAAGCTCTGCAAGTTTGTTCTCACTTTGGTTTCTTCTTAGGATAGGTGTCTTGCTTATGGTCTGTTCTAGAAGCTTCATGGTGTCACATCTATCCCATATGAACATCTCTTTGGAAATAAGAATATACTAACATCTTACTCAAACAAACAAGTCAAGAAGTGATTAAACAGAAAATTTTATTTTACACATTTCCTTGCCCCACCAACCTTCGGTGATGAGCTTGCGTCTCTTACTAGTGACGTAGGGTTGGGAAAGGATGGAAATGCCCTTACTCGCCTATGCCTTGCCCACGGTGATAAACCCATGCTTCTTACAGGTAGCACGGGGCAAAGTGTAGGGGGTCCTCTAGACAAAGTAAATGTTAAAAGGTCATAAACAAACAATTCAAACTTTGAGTCAAAAACGAATGAATCAGATATTCAAAATTCCAAAAAGAGTTAAAAATCCTAAAAAAACCCAGATTTTGTCTACTATGTGGCCATCTACGGGTCTAAGTCTGGATAAACCGCAAGGTAAGTTACATCCAAAACTATGAAGTCATTCAGGTAGAGTAAGCTTGTAGTTTTCAATTTGGTTCCACCAAAGCTTCGTCTGTCTTTCATCACTATCACTTCACCATATTTCATAACTTGCACCCTTCTTGGCTCTTGGTGATGAGCTCTCGCATCTTACTAGTTGCGTGGAGTTAAGGGTGGGGCAAGTCAATCTGTTCATCATACTGGTTGTTCTCATCACTTTGCCAAAACAAATCATGAGGTATCCAAATTGCTAAACAAAAGTTAAGATTCAAGATCACAATATATATCTACAATATCATGTATCAGCATCATGAAACACAAAAAGAAAGCAAACATTTGCATCATCTTTTTTCCATTGCATACATTCTAGAAAGCATATAAAACATACATCGTAGTATACACGAAAAAGCTGGAAATAGAAAGGGAAGACACAAGTGACAAAGTTTTGATCCAAAATCGGCGCATATATATAAATAGTCAATATTTGTATACAATGCCATCATGCACTAGGCATGGTCAAAACGCTCAAAGAGCCCGTAATACACAAAAGAATCCATAATACAAAAAGTGTATAGGAGCCAAGTGGCCTCTCAACCCCTACGCGATCCCGCTGAAGGTGCGCGCCCTTGCCTAGGACTACGACTACGCTGGCGCTCTGAATGGATGGAAGGCTCAGGGTCTCGAGGGGCGGTCGTGGTCTCGCCATGAGAACGGCTCCTCATAAGGCGCTCGACTGTCCTATAGCCTGCCAACTCTGTACGGAGAGTAGACACCATCTTGGCCACATGCCAAACGGGAGCAAAGACGTCGGTATGCCTGCCGGCTGCTGAGGGCTCCCCGGCATCTACGGATAGCTCTGCACGGGTCTTATCCATAGGGATCATCAGAGAATCAGTACATACCCTACGGATTAGATCCCGCCACTCGTCAACAGTCTCTGCAAAACAAAGAAGAAAGACGAATTAGAAACTAGGCAAGAGGCTAAAATATACAAGATACAAATATAAGGAGGGATGCAGTTAAAACAAGTCAAAAAAAAAAAAATCAAACTAACACTGAAAGGGAGAAAGGATAACTTACTCGGGTCACCGGGCCTCCAAGATGGGTCACTAGGGCCAGCACCCGCTGCAGATGCCGCCGCCGACTGAGGAGCTGCTCCTGTAGTTGGGGCAACATGACGCCCCGCAACGGACTCATCATCTCCACCATGGCCCCGGGAGAGTGGCTCCTCGGAAACCAGAGTCTCTCTCTCTGCGCTCTGCTCCACCCTCTCCGCCTGCATGATATCCTGAGTATCATGCCACTCAGGATCACTCTCGTCCGTCTGCTCCTCCGAACCTCCCTCTGTGGACTCCTCAGAATCGGAGTCAATATCTATAGGGTCATCGCTACTATGAGCAGGACCCGCGGTAATCTGAAGTAAAGGTGCCCGAGGCACACCAGCTCTCCCTCTGGCCCGAACTATCCCCCTGGCTGCAATAGGAATGCCAGGGGTAACCACTGTCCAACCACGGCCTCTAGGCCCCCCTCTAGCCTCCCGAACTGATCTGTAAACTGGGTGCTGCTGGAGGAAGCATGCCCACATATGGGAGGCCGAACTGCTGAGGAACCCTGCTGAAAGGATGTACCTCTACCCGTCCCACACGGTCAATAAGCTGCCCTGTAATGGAGCAGGAAACCAATGTCATGGCCTCCTCTCCCCATACGTCGGCCATAAGCTGGTACGGTGTGGCCTCCATGTCTGCTATAGTGAGGGAGGCTACTGGCTGGTGAGGTGCTCTAAGCACCGACATATCTGACCATCTGGCCGCCCTCACAGCCCCAGGATCTGCCACCTCCACGCCTCTGCCATAAGGAATAAAATGCTCATACACCCAACTCATGACTAGAGTTGGGTGGCTCAACGACTGTCCCTGTAAACGGACCACCCTATATAAGTCGTGATAGGTGGTCCCCAAAATGTCTGCCCCCCAGGCGTATATCCGGCCATGCCCCTCTATCTGTGCAATGATGGGGGCCCAACAGTATAACAAAGTGTCCCCTCCCTTGTCCCCGATCAGTCTCGAGGCAAGGATCCCCATGATGGCCTGTCGAAATACGGGGATGGGCAAAGAAGGAATGGATCTGACTCTCACCCCCTTCTTCGACCTCGTGGAGATGACTGCATCTCCCATATATGTCGCCCACTGTGCAATCTGTGCCCGTGAGCCTGCTGTCTCTAATGTAAGTCGCCTCCCGATGATCGGGACCCCCAGAATGCGGTAGACGTCCTCTAATGTAATGGTCCACTCACCACGGACCCCTGGCAATCAGAAAGTGTTCCGATCTGCATCCCAGTAGGAGAATAAGTCACAGAGTATGTGACTAGACGGAGCAACGTGAGGCACACGCGATATCCGCAATATGCCGGCCCTCTGCAATGTGTCCTCCTCATCTGCTGAGAGGGCATCCAATACCCCGGGCAGCCAGTCACACTCTCTCTCCCGGCTCCATCTAATATACTCCTCCTTCGCCTGCATACACCCAAAAACACACAAAACAGAGTAAGTTAGTATCTAAACGATATCAAGAGAGTCATAAAAACATACACAAATGCTAAAAATACAAGTGTAAGTTTTCAAAAGAGGTCCTTTTGCATTCTGTGCAAAACCACCGCCCTGGGCAGGGGGGCGGTTTTGTAACCGCCACCTTGAAGGCGGCGGTCTCGTGACCGCCGCCCTGGACAGGGCGGCGGTCATGTAACCGCCGCCCTGGCCAGGGCGGCGGTCATGGTCCGAAAACCCACGCGGGTTTTTAACCCCAAAAAGCCAAAAACTAGCAAAAAACGACCATTTTGGCTAAAAACAAAGCCTACCCAGTAGGCGCCCCCCCTAGACGGACCTTTTAAACCTAACATTTTCAAAAATGACCCCCCCATTACAACAAATTTAGCATTTCAAAATTGAAGAGGGAAAAGCACAAAATTGAAGAAAAACCAACCTGTGATCTCGCGGGGTGGCGTTCCACACGTGGAGGCATGATCACTATCTTGCTGTGGACATTTTGACTCTACTCGCGTGAGAAACCGTTACCGTGGGCCCCAGAGCTCAAAATCTATCAAATCGACTCGCGCAAATGAATAGTAAAATGGGCCCACTTTTATATATATAGCGCTCTAATTCGTTTTAAATCCCCTTTTCACAGGTTCGGAGCACCAACGGAGGTAAGTTTCTATCCTCGCACTAATGGTACGTCCTCTTCCCCTATTATTTTAGCGTTTATTTTCCAAGTTATTGTATCTATCTGCACTTGAGTTCCCCTTTCATTTTGCAGGTAGCGGGAATTTTGGATGGCGTCATTTCGACACACGGACGTATAAGGTATAACTTCTAACTCCCCATTTCGGGACTGCCATACTCGGACCCACCGTTTTATGCCTCTTCATGGCTAAAACGCTTCTCCGAGGGGGCAATATGTACGTACCCAAAATTGTAAGGTACTGTACTGCGGAACGGTGTAATAAATGCCCCAATGATGATACAGGTCTCCTCGCAAGGTGTTCGGGATCCAGAAAGAGCTCTTCGGATATGTGTTAACATCCCGCATGCCCCGCTTAGCCCCCACGCCCTTTGTTTTCCCCTTTTTCCCTCTTTCCTCGGCCTCTGAACCTTCAGTGACGAAACCGCCGCCCTGCATGGCGGCAATCTCGTGACTGCCGCCCTGAACAGGGAGGCGGTCCTGTAACCGCCGCCCTGAGCAGGGCGGCGGTCCTATGCGCGTTTTCTAGAACGCTCTTTTGGCGCGACCCGCATGAAATATCACGACTCACCAGCTTTTCTTTGCCGACTTGAGCATGCATTAATGTTTTTGGTCCCCTGGAACAGTGTTTTTCCTTTGTTTATTGTTTAGGAGTTCAATTTGATTTTGGTTTTTGAGTGTTGGAATTCCTATAAGTGCATGGTTTGTGTTCATGTAAATGGCTTCTGATTTTTGGTCTGATCTTAGTCTAAATTTTGGCTAGGTTTGTGTGAAGAATTTGAGATGGAGTTTTGATCACCATTTTTCCTTGTTAGAGTCTTCTGGTTTTAGTACTTGGTTTAGCATTGCTCAGCTGTTGGTAAGCCACAGACCCATCTTGTGCAGGCAGTGCTATGGCCCCTCATTCTTGTTTAAAAACTCATCACTTTCAGTAGTTCAGTCTTCTAGTTTTCTTAAGTTTGATAGTTTAAATCTTTTACATGCTTAGCTGCATTTACTCAGCTGTTGGTAAGCCACAGATCCAACTTGTGCAAACAGTATTATTGCTTTTGGAGTAGAATAGTTTAGGCAGCCATTAAAGTTGCAGGTTTTGCTCTTCATACAGACGAGTTTCAGGTTCTGGATGCATTTTGTTGCATGATTCGCAGTAGACCCCGCTAGGAATTGCATAGGCCAAGCTCTGTACTCTTGCGCTATCCCTCTCCTATCCACATTCTATTCTGTCTGCATTCTGAAGGCTGTCCATTGATCCAAATATCTATTCCTGTTGATGCAAGCATTACATGCTTTTCTGGATTCACGTGAGCACAAAGAATGAGGAGATCATACTGAGGGGACAAGAACACACACACCGTCGGATTCGCCACTGTTCTGCGAAATCCAGGTTCCATCTTTCAAAGTTTTAGTTAGAACTTATCAAATAAAGTAGTTAATCGCTTTATTACAGTTATTTCCATTCTCGATATTACCAGGGAAGTTGTGGGGATTGATAGTTTCTGAGAAACTATGATTCATTCCTCACTTCTAAGGTAGGATCGAGAATCTCGCAAATAGATTAGTTATTTCGTTGTTTAGAATAGATATACAAAATTGCACAGACAAATAGCTACACTCGGCTATTTTGTTTGTTTTACGTTATTAGTTTAGTTGTCAATTCTAAATATTTTTAGATAGCTGCTTTCTTATAAATTGCCAGAAAATACAAAAAAGGAAATTATATATGCTAGAAGTGTACTTAGATTTTACTTTATTATAGTTTGTTTCATTACTGCTTTTGCATGACAATTACGGGACCTAGGGAGCCCAGGGAATACATTTTCAAGCCAATTTTGCCCCAGCCCAATATCGTAGTGGCAGTAACTGACATTGAGCAAAAACTTAGGATACAAGTCTTCCAAACAACAACAGACTTCCAACAGATCAGGTCACAGTTGAGAGGGTTAAACGTAGAAGATGACCAAGCACACACATTTTGGTCAAATCAACCAAACTACAGGTTATCCTAGAAAACATCCGCATGACTGTAGAAGGATTTGAAAGAGAACAAATATTCGGGTGCGATCCTTTAGTTCCACAGCCAGACGCTGGAGACACCCTCGTAGATATAGATACCAGCTTAAGAATTCAAGTTGCTAGAACACCTGTGAGGTATTCTGAGAAAATCACACAATTACTGATTCTAAACGTAGAGGCTGAGAAAGCTTACGACTACTGGATACTAGGGATTAGAACTTGATCTCATGTATGACCATAACAGGACCGCAACAACCAAGAGTCTACGGTTGTGATCCACAAATCCCACAGCCTAACGAATCCACAAGTCAGTTAGATATAGACACTGGCCTACGCACATTAGTATTTCAGTCTACTCCGATTCCACCTATCATCATTCAACAGTTGTCCCTACTAGACACAACAGCTAACAAAGCTAGAGAATTTTGGACTAGGCCAGAGAATCGTCCATAGAGTTGACTATATTCACCATATGACCCTATCAGGAGAAATACACGAAACCATCCCCGGTCATTTTCCACGCATCCCACAACCCATAGATCGAATCACGCCAGAGCTCGATATTGATTGGAGCCTTCGAGCAGTCATCCTCGCTGATCGATCTATCACACCAGTCCAAGTTAGAAGGGCCTTCTTTGCCTTAGATTCGTAAATACCATTAGTGCGTGTCGAAGACATTAGACTCCCCAACTAGTTTGTCTGCATATTCTACCCCCACCGGCTGTCTCGGCACGACCTCGGGAGGTCGGGTACGTGGAAGAGTCACTTGTTGATTCTCACGCTCGCCTGTTGCTTTTCCGACGTACAGTTCCACATTGATACCTAACATATTATCTCATTTTATTCTCCATTCCCACTCTTATATAAAAGAAAACCTTAAAAAAGGTTTATTTATATAGTTTTTATAAACTATAAGATCTAAATGAATGGGGCTGCCCCCTTACATGGATAATATAAATGGTTAGGGACACATGTTAGGTTTTATTTAATAAGTATTAAGATTTAAAAAGTAATCCCTTCATGGCCAAGAAATAAACATGGCCCCCCTTATTAAAAAAATTAAGCACTTTATTTTTTTTAAATTTAAATAAAGATTACATCATAACATATATAAATAAAGAAATACTTACAGGAAATAAATAACACAGGTGACACAGTATTTATAGTGGAAAACCCCAATAGGGTAAAAACCACTTTGAAAATAACCTTTTACTTCAAAGAAATTATTTTACATATAGTAAGATCACCTCCTCCTTTGAAACCCTATTTACTAAGGGTAAAACCAAATCACTTGATTTGCACACCTTTGATATATTTCCTGAATATATCAAATGAGGACATAAAATCTTTTTTATATAAGGTGATTGGGTATGTCTCCCGACCCACCTTTTCAACCTAAGATGGTTGACACATACACCTAGGTTTATAATATTTAATATTAGAAATATAATCATTTCATGATATTAAATATTTAACCTAAATTATATGCCTAGGTTAGCATATTTAATAATAGAAATATAAATATTTCATATTATTAAATATTAACCTATATATTAGTGATGGACCCATATACATTAAGGGTTGGCTAGACCACTTAATCATTATGTTACAACACGTGGAAGAGCCAAAGGACAAATAAATAAAGGATGGAGAAGAAGGAGAAGAGGAGGTAGATGAGACAGTGCAAGAGACTACTCAAGGCATAGATGAACAAGCTCCAAATCTTGCTTCCTAGGTTCCTAAGGGGCCAAGATTGAAAAAAACAAGTGGAGAATATGTTGCACCGATCATGGGCTACATTGAGGACACAAGTAAAATTATTCGCATCCATTTTCAAAGAACAATGACACCAAAGGATTTGTATAGGTGGGAGCTAATGGATGAAGATATAGCAACCATGTGCACAAGCAAGCAACTGTCATGGTCTATGCACACGCACATGGATGAACTAGACTTTAATGTATGCGAAGATTCATGTGTATCGAGGAGGTTGAAGAAGACACCTTAGGCGAGACACATAATAGTAAAGCCTATTGTTATGTCAAATTAACAAGTGAGCAATGCTTTGGTGAAAGTCTTGACAGAGGTAGCATGACAAAATGTGGATAAGGCTGCAACAATTAGGGTGCTAAGAGAAGAACTCAAAACTAAAGATATAGAAATAACACGCCTAAAGAAATAAAAGGACTTGGAGCAAAAGAAGAATAGTGCATTTATAAACATGGCATAGGAAATTAGAGACTTTGTCTTGAATTTGAGACTACACCTGGAACCCAAGATACCGAAAATGTTTCCTTTAGCGATTCATTATGCACATACCTTGGTGGACTTGGTTCTTGAAGATGAATCTTTGTGCATGTTAGCACCAAAGGATCCAGCACAGGAAGCGGAGAGAGAAATTTTTTTAATGATGAGGAAGATTGTATCATATGAGGCATTGCTCCAAAGATTATAGGAGGAACTGAAGAAAGAAGATAAAGTGTTGAATATTTGTACATCCCCAGAAGCTTTGATAAGAACCAGGACTATTATGGAAGACAATAAAGTCCTAAAATCCATGAAGGATGAGACCTTGGGTAACACATAATGATTAGCACTTGTCAAGAAGAAGTGTGAGGCCCTTACAACAACACAAGAACCACACAAGGAAAGGCTAGATGAGATTTTGAAACTCATCACACAAAATATGGACTTATTAGAAGGAATAATGAATGTAATTTCTAGCATTGTTTTGGTCTTGCAGAACGAGAAAGGAGAGATAGCACGAGATGAGCTAGAGTTAATTATAGTGGATATCCCAAAAAAGATAGAGGCCACACTCAATGATTCATAGACTTTAGAGGTGGAAATAAAAGAAGAGTATCCATAATTGATTCTTTGGATTGAATTAGAAGATGCTACAGGGTAAAATCATTTCTTTTATTCATAAAAATTCTTTATATTCTTCTATGCATATTATTTGATTCATTTTGGAGATAACAATTGTCAGGGCAGAAATGTAATTATTCTGGGGTAATGTTGGTCAGTCAGAATATGGAACTTAGTGAAAAATATAAATAAGGTTTACGTAGAAGAATAGAGTGTGTTTAAAGGTGCGGAAGGGTCAGGAAAGAATCATGCGTGAAGAAGAGAGATAGATTTTGGACTTAGCCATTTTCACGTGTACGAGCTATTTTTGGAGATTGCATGCCAAACACACAAACCAGTTAAATACTTGTTGGACATGCATTGGCTATTCTTAGAGGATCAGCTACGAAGCGTTTTTCATGGATACAAGATGAGAATAGATTTACTACTGAAATTTAACTAGAAGAAGTATATTGTTAGCACACTTGCATGTGTGGCTATTATTGTAACAACAGGTGGCTAATAATAGCATGCAACCTATTTTGGGATTAGATAAGTAGTGAAGGGAAATTCCCCACCCTTATAAATATGTATTGGTCTGTGTAGTATGAGATATATAGACAGAGGTAGATATAAGTATGAGAGTTGAGCGCAGAGTTAGTATGAGGCTATGTTGTTAAGTTATGTTACGTGCATAAGAGTATACTATTGTTATGGTAAGGAAGCTTCTGTATATTACTGCATTTAATATAATGGAGGTTATTGGTTGAATCAAGGTGTTAATCATGGTTTTATTTTATTACTACATAAATTATTTCACTATGTTTGTCACGTGATTTATGATTCTATAAGATCTAGATCTGGATATGTTCCGTAGAATGTTATATTAATTATAGATCTGAATGTATTAAGTCTTCATCATGCTAACCTCCTACAATAGAAATGCTAAAGAGGGGTCTAGTACGTTTGTGTGATTCAAGTGAGCACTCAGTCCAGGCTGAGTGATGTTCTAGCGCTCCTAGGATTTTACTAATGAATTCTAGGCGCATCATCATCCTTTGAGGGATCGGTCTATTTATTTGATTTTTATTTTTATTTCATGCTTTTGATTTCTCTTTTTTTTTACATGAACAATTGTCCTTTGAGGGATCAGTTTGTTTTTTATAACTTTGATTTTTGACAAAGGCATCCATGAATTTTTATTTTACATGGGGGAGAGCTGGGACTAGATACGTAGACCACTGAGGAGGGGAAAATTAATGTACAAGAGACACCCCTATACACTTTGCATGGATTTAATAGGTGAATAAGAGAGTGATGGATGTAATGATTGTGGATTTCTCAGCAAATGGAAGAATCTATCCATAACGAATATGCTATGGGCAGAGCCATGATGCCAATATTTAAGGTCACGTCTAGGAAGTGATGGAAGACCACATAGTTCCAAATTATCACAATGAAATATGGAAGGTGCTAAGTTGGAGGAATGATCCAAGGATATGACTAAGGGAGCATTGGTAAATGTTCTAACAATGGAATGGTTGCACGTGTAATGCCTTAAGGGGTTCCACTTCTGGTTTACCATATGGTCTTATCCAGTTAGGGGGAAAAATTCCACGTTTTCTCCTTTCTAGAGTAGTGATCTTATGATTAAATTACGAGACTGCCAACATTAACGTCATGTTGGAAAGATGGGATGATATGAACAAGTAAAAATAAGGATAAACACTACTCATTAAGGAAGAAAAGATATGCGTTTAAGACAAATGGATGGTCCTCCTATAGAAACAAGATAAACCAAGATCATATGAGATGAATAAAGATCAAGAAACATGTTCTTTAAATGGAATATTTTAGAAGAATCCATAGTGCTTTAGAAGGGAAAAAAGATATGGCCACAAAAGTTGTCATAGGAGGAGGAGACAAAAGGTACAATCAGATAAACTGAGATATATGAGATAGGATGATGGCGAATATGGAGAGGAACTAATCTATGACCAGAAAATTCCTATAAATAATTCCCCCTAACATGGGAGGATGAATCGATGAAGATGAGAAGAAGGATTTTAAAAGATCAATAATGGGGGGGAAGATGTTCCCCCAGTGAAAGGAATGTGGATAAGATAGTAGATGTCAGAGGATATGAAATGTATTTTAAGATAATGGTGTAAAAAGGAAAAAAAAATCAACAAATAAAGGAGGACCCTCATTAGGAGGAATGATGTGTGGGAGATGGGTGATAAAAGATGATGTGGGTAGACAAAGAGGCTAGATCGATGGAGATGTGGTAAAAGGAGTCGGATGGGTTATGGATGAGTTAGAAGATAGAAAGGGAGAATCATCAAAGAGGTTATATCACTCAATAAGATCATGGATGAAGTCTCAAGGGCCTTACAATGCTTAGTGTCATGACCCAAAGTATGCAGATAGCCACAGATGTAGTGGGAATCAAACCAGTAGGTATTTACACAGTTTGGGTCAAATTCCCTGATCGGTGGGAGTGCAATGGAAGAAGTGTGGAGTACATGTTGTAGGACCTCAGTATATGATTCGATATATATACCAGGAGAGGTCCTAAGAGATGGCGTGGATGGTAAGGATGAAGGTTGATTGTGTTGGGGTTTATGTGGTCTAGAAGAAGATGTAGTGGTGGATAATTTAGGCTTGGATGGCTGGATAGGTGGAGGTGTTTTGATGACAGAACTGGTCCCACCAGGGAATCAAACTATTTGGATTTGGATTTTTTTATTGGTCATGATGGAGGAGGGAGTCCTAAGATAGAGTAATGTGGCCCCAAGATGGAGGATGTTGATTTAGTTTTTATAGAAGGAATGTTTATCTTATTATTAGGATTATCAAGGGATCGCTATGGAAAAATGCCAAGCTTTTTGGATTTGGTTTTTTGAGGAGTTCCCTTAGTAGGGATGAAAATTATTTTAACAGGTGGATCAGAAGGTGGTGTTATGGCGAATGACAGGAGTATTTTTTATATAAATTGTTCTAAGGAGGACAAGGATTGGTTTGATGTGGGAATGTCTGTCATGTGGATGAGACGGGAGGATCAATTATGGTGGCTAGAAGTTGAAGTGCTTTCAAATATTTCTCAAATGATGTAGGTGGTGTGGATGAAAATGGGGATAATGGGGATGGGGTCATGATATTCAATGTGATAGGTGTGGGTAGAAGCATGGAAAGAGGAACCAATATAGGCTCTAGAGACAGTATGAACGGAAAAAGGTGGAATAGATGTTGATGGAGGAGTAGAGTTGATTGAGGTAGATGGGGTAGATGTGTGTGTGGAATCAATAATTGGACTAAGCTTGGCTATAGAAATAGAAAGGGGTGTTTGGATGATTTGATTGATGAGGTTTATGTGAGAAGGAGGTGATATAGATAGTGGATGAATCTATGTAGAAATGAGGGGCTTTGTAGTAGAGGTATGAAGTCCTTTTTGGTTTTTCTCAAGAGGCATTATGGATGTAGATGTGGATTGAATAGATGCGATGGGGGATGTAGATATGGGGATGGTAGATGTATAATATTGGGTTGAAATGGATGATGTAGGCATTGGAAAGGAAATATGTGACAAGGATGTTAAGGTATATCTAGGTGTATTTGTGGATATAGTAGATATAAGGGTAGTGATGGGTGTGCTTAGAAGAGATGTGGTCAATAGTTTAGGAATGATGGGTGTGGATAGATAGGTGGGTGTAGTCAAGGCTAATGTTGATGTGTTCAGAGTGGGACTAGATGTAAGTGAAAGAGAGGTGGTAGGTAACTATTATCCAATTTCACTACCTTGGTGAAATTGGACAACTGACAGGCTTGCATTGTGACCACAGGTGAAGGGGCTACTTGGAGGAAATGGAAAAAAGCTCCTCTAATAACTATACATCATTCCCAATGCACCTGGGGGATCCAGAAGATTAACAAGATTAAAAAATGGTAGAATAATTATTTAAAAAATTGTGTCTTTGGTGCTTATAGAGCTAACCGAGATCATGAAAAGGTGGTTGAGTTATTTTGACAAGAAACCGAGCTCTAAATTACTCTCTCGGTAAGTCATTGGATTTTAACTGAGCTATTGCAATTAAAAATACATATCGAGATGGTTTTATATGTCCATCAAACTATATTATGAATGAAAAGGAATGATTTGCATGGTTACTCAGTGAGCTATATTTTCAAAGGACCGAGCTCTCTTTTATTACTCACCAAGTCATCATTTGAGAAGGATCGAGCTCTACTGGGAAGAACCAAGATATTTTAGTGTTGGCCAAGCTCGAGATGGAAAGGGGCCACGGATTTACACTGGTTATGGGTGACTGGTATTTTTGGGTTCATATCTTTAGAGGCTCGAGTCATTCTTACATATCAGAGCCAAGAAAATCTTGAGAAGAATCAAGCCAAGATATACATACCAGGTGGAGCCACTGTCATATAGTAGATTGAGCCCATGCAAAGAAGAAGATCTAGTTTTATTTTTGTATTAGAAATATGTTATTTTAATTAAGCCACAAATCTCGTGAGTGGAGGGTGTGAATTAAACCTAAGCCCTTCCATGGTGTTGACAAGCCCTTACATTAGACACATTGCGGGGAGTCAAAATTTGAGACCTGAGGCATCAAACCATTACCTCAGTGAAGAATTTAAGAGCAATTGTAAAAGTATACTAAACTATGGCATTAATGGCATAAGTGGTGAGATCGAGGATATGGTAAAATTCTTTAGCAAGGGAGATTATCAAACATTGCAAGAAGGGATAAATTGAGTACGCCAAAGTTGAGGCGAGCCAGGTGAGTTTTTTTCTGGCTCAAGGAGACACTAAAGTTCTTACAGGGATAACAGAAAAATATGGCCCAAGTGGCTTGAAAATAATTTGGGACATGTGAGTGGAAAAGAGCCGACCCACCCGATGCATTATGTGCGGAGATGGTGGATTTCAAGAGCCAATGTATCCCTTGGGCCATTTATGCAAGTGTGGGTCGAGATCGGTGATCAAGATGACGATGTTGTATTATGTGGGAAATTTGGGTTGAAACGGCCCAGATGGACCAGTTGCAAAGTGTGTAGCTTCGGCCCGAAAATCATGACTTCTTTGATGTGCAAAGGATTGCGACCGAGTCAGAGGTCAATGGCCCATATAGCCCAGTCAGCAAGAGTTGGGAGCCTAATGTGGGTGAGGTGGAGTTTAATGACACAAGTGGCCTGGGCCACACCAACCTGAGTTCTCCACGGAGATCTCGAGCTTGAAATACAAGGTGTAAAGCAAGGTAAAAGGGGATCTCGATATGTCAAATAGCTACACATTCAAGGAGGACAACTCGGCACTAAGAGGAGATAAGGAGTTTGGTCGGTAGTAGATGAGTTTTCAAGTCCTAAGGGGTAGATGCTGAACCAAATGTACGTGGCAAGTTGGTAACGTGGAACAAAGGTCTATGAGATCTAAAAGGGACCCACATTGCACACACAAAACCCACATTGCACACACAAAAAACTTGACACGTGGAATGCCAAGGTGGATAGCTTAGCATGTAAAATGGAAAGGAGTCGAAAAATATAGAAAATATTCATTAGCCGAGTTGGATGAGTTGGCTCAAATGTACTATTTTAAAATAATACACCCCCACCTTTATTCAAGAAAACATAAAACCAAGGATGGGTATGAAGCCACACTTTAAATGTCCCAAGAATTTTAAATCATACAAAGAGATTTATAAGAAAAGGAGGAATATTTAAATGAGGTTTCCAACAAAAATATTTAATTGTCAGTCCCGTGGGGATGAAGCAAGAATATGCAAATCAAAATAACTGAATGCACTCAAATGATCATAAATTGAGTGTTTCTTAATGGAATTACGTAAAATTTGTCTCACTGGAATCGAGGTTTTGAGACCTTCACACAAAAAGTGATAAATCCAAAAATTGATGAACATTTGAGGGTTTATTTTGTAGAAAATGAACCCAATTTAATTTGGTTGTTGGAGAGTGGTTGGAAATGCAATAAATGGGCATGGGCATAAATTTTCTCTCACGACAAGTTTCATATCGAACAGGGATGGATTTTTAACATCTTTTATCATGATTTCAACCCACTTTGGGTACCTTGTAATTTATGTAAAGGGAAAATCTGAGTTTACTCTCTCTCTTCTTCATTATATATAAATTGAAGTGTTGTCTCATTGAAATAGGGGGATAATTTTAGTAGCAAAACTCTATCATTTTGGTTTTGTGAAGCCAATGTGCTACAAGCCTTTGTAGTGGACTCCTTGTATGGTGATCCAGGCCTTTCATTTGTAATATTTTGAACTATGCATACCCATGAAGCAATAGATGCAAGTTTATAGATTGTGCCTACTCTATCCTCTTGTAGGGATTAATTATTATTGTGTGTGCATGGGAATTTTGTTGTGAATGTTGTTGTTAGATTGTGGAGAACTATTATCAACCTTTCCAATATGAATTTTATTTCCATTTTCACACATTGGAAATTTTTTCTCCTACCCTTCTTTTGGTGCCTCACCTCTGTAATGTAGTTTTCCTTTACTTTCATGTTGTTTCTCTCTCCCTTGTCTCTTAGAAGTTACAAGATAGAGATATTCAGTAGTTTTATTTCAGTAGTGTTAGCTTTCATTAGGAGTAAGATGAGGAACCATCCTTCTCTAGAGTTCTATCTCAACTATCAAGTCCCATGACTTGGAGATGATACCCATGTTACCCAGTCACACCGTGAGCTCAAGCACACACACTTTTACAAATCGGAGGGTGGTGTGATCTGGTGATAATAGTTCTGTAATGCTTGGTGGTACATGAAGAAGTATTCATTTTCTCATTATAACAATTTTTATGTTCTCTTCTTTTTAAATTCCAACTTGAAAGAGGCTTTGACATAATACATACGCAAAATCCAAAAGGGTATAATCCACTAGTGTTAGAAGCCTAGTCTTTTCAAATTTATGAAAAGAATTCAAAAAAGGTATAGAGAAAAAGAAGAAGGTATTTTTTAATACTTGCAGATATCTCCAAGAAGAGGAAAAAGGGGAAGAAGAGCTCAAAGTTCTCCATCTCCACTAAATAGAACACTATCTATAGCTCCACTTGGTAGGCCTTTCATTCAATCAACCATAGTCCTTAGAAAAAATAGAATTGCTCAACCACGACCACCAAAAAATCCTTTTGTGTATTTCACGAGTAATAGCTCACTTTCTCTCATTGCACAAAATCCAATTCTAGTCGCAGCATTGAAGAACATATTTTATTTCATTGGGGAGAACCATATGACTCTGATTGATCACATTCAAGATAATGCAATTTTTTGTGCTATACATGAGGTTAATGAAATGGATGTGGAATTCAAATTATTGTCTTCTTCTTTCAAAATCAAGGATCTACAATGGTTTAGAGGCCCAGCGGTAGGATCAATTCAAAATTGGGATAAGTTGTGTGTAACTCTTTATGGCCAATTTTTGGAAAAGGCGGATAATTTTTCTCTCATGGAGAAATTAACCACAATCAAGAGAGCACCAAATGAGCAGATGGTTAATTTCATATTCATATTTCGAAGGACATGGGATAGGATTCAACTTTTCATGAGACCAACAGCTGAAGGTTCCTTTTCTATAGTTCTAAAAGATCTAAATTCTGATATTGCAATGATGATACGATCCATGGGACATACAAATTTACCCGCAACTTATAACATTGTTATTAGAGATGAAAATTAGTTGATTCAAGCTGTTAAACTTGTACCTAGGCCACCCATGGCTATTTATCAAGAATTAAAAAGTACAAGCACTAGCTAAGCACCTATGTTAGCTCTCATTCCTGCCCCAAAAAATTAGAGTTATGTTGGAGATTCTACCTCTTCTTCTAGTACCTCAAATGATCTCCAAGAAGTCATGAACAATTACAAAACTTAGGAAATGAGTTGGTGACAAGTAAGAGGAAAAAATTTCAAAATTTCAGATCATACTAGCCTCAAGCACAATCCAATAGACCTATGTATCAGCCTAATATGCCACCTACTCAAGCTACAAATCGTAACTAAATAAAACCTCATACTAAAATAACATTCCAGCCCTATAATCTTAATGTTGTATCCACATATAGAGTCATGGTACCAGTGAAAAATAACATGGATCAAGAATATGACTTGTGTTTCCTATTCAATCAACCCCATAATCAGTCAACATGCTTCAACGATGCTCTAAATTAAGAATTGATGGTGAAAACAAATGTTGTGGAAATAGATACATGTCAAGAAGAAAATCAACGATAGGAAGCTACCCAAGAATCACTTCCAAGTGAGACAACACTTGTGAACTAGAAAGTTGAGGATTTTTGTGGTATAAATCAAGTTCCAACGTAGAGTGTGGTAGTTAATACACAGTTTAAAAAGAGGGGTATTGAAGAAGGACATTCATCTAATTCAAGTTCTTCTCAGCCCTCTAACACTCCATAAGGAATTGGTAATCAAAGTACATCCCAGAATGTGCAAAATTATCACAAGCCACCTTCTAGACTAGCTCAAGTATTGGTTGTAACAACCCACATTCAAGATAAAGTTGTGTAAGGAAAAGGAAGGAAGAAGGATAACTCATCCCCATTAAATATCATTGAGAAAATGAAGAAAACAAATGTGAACATTTTAATGTGGGGTTAATTATCTATCTCGGGCCAAAGATATCTATTACAAGCTACCATGACAAATTAGTCCACATAAAATCAATCATCCAAAGATTAAGAGAAGGTGCTCATAAATGTAGCTCCATAGAAAGGAAATCAAGGAGGTCAAAAAGGGAAAAAAAAATGAAACCTCCTCCATTTTATATATCTTTGATAATTGGGAAAAACCATGTGCACAATTTCATGATTGATTTGGGAGAAAGTAGTTGAGTCATGCTAGAACAAATAGTTGATCAGTTCGGCCTTCAGTATGACGTCATAATTAGATTATTAGTGTAATTATATGGAACAATAGTGACAACTGTTGGAGTAATCAAGGGTTTGATCCTTACATTACATGTATGCCCAAATGTTAAAGTATTGCAAGATGTCTCAGTTATTGACTTGCCACCACTCTTTGCATTAGGCTTATCAAGGGAATTCATAGCTAAAATTGGGGGCTACTTGTCTAATAATTGGACACAAATGTTATTCAGAATAAGGTATGGAGTTAAGGCTACAATCAGGTCTGAACCAATATAAAAGTTCCACATTGAACCATATGTACCAAGCCCGATCAATGAAAATTGTTTGGCCTTTGATCAAGAAGATTTCTCGAGTACTCCAAAGACAAATATTAAGGTTGGATTCATTCCAAAATTAGCTCTCGATGAATGGAAAAAAATTGCATGATTTTGATCCTTACAAGGAAATGAAAGAATCTGAGCTAGGTATTTATTACTTGCACAAAGAAAATACACCTCTCCTGAGCATCACCAAGCCAAATCATAACGATGAGAACAAATTTTTGCAACTATTATTTGATGGTTCAAGGATTAGGAAAGGTGTTGAAGGAGGAGATATGCTTATTTCACCATAAAGGCACAAAATACTACTCAACCTTCCATTTTAAGTTTATTTGTTCAAACAACATAGCTAAGTACAAAGCTTTGATTCGCAGGTTGCATTGGGCAAGAAATAAAGGCATTAAAAACTTCCAAGTGTTTGGAGATAGTGATCTGATTGTGAACCAAGTTAAAGTAAAAAATTCTACTAAGAATGATCTTCTAAAGAACTACAAGAATCAGGTATGGGATATCATTGAATATTTTGACATCAATTTCATTCGGAGGAAGAAGAACGAGGTAGCAGATAGACTTACAGTAATCAGGGAAGCATTTTATGTTGTGGAAAGTATAAAAATGAGCAAACCCATCCTCATATCAAAGTGGTTGTAAGGCCTGCCGTCACAGACAACAATGTGAGTTGGCAAGTACTAAAAAATGATCAATAAGTCATAAACTTCTTACAAGAAGAAGTTGAGTTCTCAGCTAGAAAACAAGATATATTGGACCATCAGTATGGTGACCAAGTGGTGCAGCTGAGAACTAACAAATTACCAAAGGATTTGGTGACTTTGGAGTCAATATTCAACCCCAATGATCAATTCTAGAAATAAAAGGAAAAACTTTAGGTAAAGGGTGAAGACTTAGAGCCTAGAAAAGTAAGTACTCCGTAAGAAAAATATGATTTAGTTCAACGTTGTTAAGAGTTTTGAGACATCTTTTCCTTGAATTATAAAGATTTAAGAGGTTTCAATCTGAAATTGTCTCAACATACTATTGAACTAGATCCAAAATCCAACCCCATTAGATACAAGTAAAGTCTGGTGAATCCTCACATTGATCCTCTCATAAGAAAAGAGTTAAATAAAATGATTGAAGCTAACATCAACTTCCCTATCAAACATTCAAGATAGGTTGCAAAATTGGCACTAGTAAGAAAGAGAAATTAGGAAATAAAACTATGCATGGAATTCCATGATTTGAATAGAGCAACACTCAAGGAACATTATCCACTTCTATCAATGGAGAAAATCTTGCAAGTAGTAGCTGGGTCCAAAAGTTTTATGTTGCTATATGGTTACTCAGGTGATGCATGCTATAATTTACCACAAACAACCCAAGTGTGCTAGCAAATCATCCAGCCTAAGCTGAGTGCCCACCTGAAGCACGCAAAGGTACCAGGCCCATCCTTAGAGTTTCTTGTATAGGATGCAAACATGATGAAGATGTAATGTATTCATATCCACAAACAACATAAATATTCCACAAAGCATATTCCAGATCTAGATCTAAAAGAATAATGAATTAAGCAATAGATATAACAAATTCAACCATGTAAGAACTAGTTTCAGTCATTTTTAACACCATTATTCACCCAAAACACTCCATTATATTAAAATAAAATAAAAACATAAGCTTCTTACAATAAGTAGTATCATAAGTTCATGCGTGCATCAGATCTGGAAGCATAACTCCATAATAGCTCATACATAACACTATCTCTTAATCTACATAGATTACTACATATTTATAAGGGTGGGGACTTTCCCTTCACCTCTTACACACTTACAAAAATAGGTCACATGCTGAAAATAGTCACGCGTCTTTACAATAACATGCATACATGCAAGTGTGCTAATAATAGATCTCTTATAGTTAATTCGTAGTAGTAATTCTATTATTAATTCAAACTCATGCATGGCACTTTAGTAGATGCTCTTCCTAAAATAGAATTTTTGTTTCGCGTAAGTCTCCATCCCATTGTGTGTTCCATATGCTATCTCCAAAAATATCCTGCAACCATAAAAATGGATAGGTTACGATTCAATCTTCCTTTCATGCACACTTCCTTCCCTATACTTCTGCACCTTCAAATTTTCCTTGCTACTATGTGTAAATATTTTTGTGCACCTTCTCCTTAGTGTCATACTTTGTCTACTCAACATTACCCCACACTAAACTGCGTTGTCACCTTATGCCTTAAAGAATAATAATGGAAGAATATAAAGAATGAATTGTTGTACAAAGAATAGATGTTACTCCCTAGTACCCTCCTTGTCCACCGAGAAAATTAACTATGGATATTCTTTCTTAATTTCAGCTTCTAAAGCTTGTCAATCATCCAACGTGTTCCTGTTATTCTCTGGGACATCTGCGGCAATGTCATCCAACTCATCCTAGGTCATCTCTCCCTTATCATTCTATAATACTATGACAACATTATCCACAATAGACATCCATCCCTCTAGAAGATCCATCTTTTGTGCTATGAGCTTTCCAAGATCATCCAGTCTTTCCTTATGCGGTTTTTGTGCTACTGCAAGGTCTTCGTGATTTTTCTTCACTAACACCAATCACCTTGTGTGCCCTTGAGTATCATCCTTCATTACTTTCAAAACTTCATTATCCTCTAATATGGTTCTTATTCGGATTATTGATTCTGGCGTTGCACAAATATTCAATTCCTGGTCTGCTTTCTTCATCTCTTCCTACAAAGTCTCAAGCAAGGCTTTATAAGATGAAATTTTTCTAACTTCTGAGGCCCTTGCTCTCTCCACTTCATGTTCAGGGTCATTTGGTGTTAGAATGTATTATTTTTGGGTCAGATTCAAATGTAGAAACAATAAAATATAACACACTAATAAAACACTGAATATACAAATATTACAATTTAATTCATTCAGGATGTATTATTCATGTAGAGATGGAGTTTTTATACAAATGCTTGATCCTATTACCCAAGAGTCAAGTCTTATCCACTAATCTCTTCGCACATATCTCTAATCCCTCATATCTCTCACTCAACTTCTAATATCTCTCTAGAGATAATCTACGTGTGTTATTATCACAACTCACCAATATAATTAAACTATTACAAAATTATATGATTTGTTTATCATGAAAACTCATATATTACAAATACACACATAAATAATGTTCACAATAACATATAAATTTCCTAACATTCACCCCCTTAGTGTGAGCATGGGTGAGTTCTGTCTAGTACATGCTCATGTTCTACAATCTGATGGTTTTCAAAGAGTACCATCAACTCCAACATGTTTTCTAGTGGAACCATTAACCACTATGTATGTGATTTTCTGAAAAGATTTACAAACTCCCAAATTAGTTTTCTAGTGGACTACCAACCACTTTCATAGCAGCGTACACGTTTCCCCACCCCCATCCTTACATTCAAGGGAAACTACAAGAAATATCACTCACACAAGAGCTCACTTAAATTACAAGATTGAACAAGAATAAATCATCTGTTCTTATTACAACACACAATGAAAATTAAACACAACAAAAATAAATGTCACAAATTCATATGTGTGGCCCCTTCGCTTGTGGCTGGCGAGAGGTCATTGATTAACCTTCTTCCTCCGTTGCCTCCTTCCTCCATTTGAAACTGCTTAGTTACTCAAAAAAAATTTGAAAATGAAGCTCAATATGAAATTTCCCCCCTCAATTTGAACTTGGTTGTCGCGTATAAGCGAAAATATGCGACCATGAGAAATACGAGCAACCTTCTTTTTTGCAATTTTCCTAATAATCACCTAAATGACATAAAAATGACTTTAAATTTTTTTGACTCGAATTTAGACAAAAGACGATGAAAAAGACAATACAACAAAATAAATTGAACTTAAGACAACTTTATGATGTTTGTAATGATCTACAAATAAAATTAACAAATAAACATAATATAAAAACGAAATAAACAAAACAATCAAAATAAAAAATATATAATAACTTTACAAAAACAACTTAGACTTGCGTAACTAAATGACTAAATAAGACTTGTTCCCTAATGAATTAACCGAGAGAGAAGAAATACCGCGTTTTTTTTCTTCTTAAAAATAAACAAAAACCAAAACAACATGTGGACGATAAAATAAATCAGAGACTAAAAAATAATGATCAAATGACTACATGGCTAGAAGGAAGGTACATACAATGCATGTGGCATGACAAGTCTATAATCTCCCATGAAATGACCACGAACTGAATACCGTGTGGCAAAAGAAACAATTATAGAAACTACTAACTTATATAATGCAGGCTCGGTGAACATGCATTTTTCTCCAAACATATTATCTGGGTTCTTCTGAAATTTCTTCTTTAGTTGTATTATTCATAATTTTTGAAACCTAATAAGTTTCAAAGAAACCCAAATCCTAGAATGAAAATCTACAATCTATTCTTCAGACATATTTTCTTAAAAAATTCTCTTGCTCAATCACAAAAATTCCATTGTCAGGTTTGCATACCTGCTCTGATACCAAATATTATTTTTGGGTCAGATTCAAATGTAGAAACAATAAAATATAACACACTAATAAAACACCGAATATAAAAATATTGCAATTTAATTCATTCGGGATGTATTATTCATGTAGAGATGGAGTTTTTATACAAATGTTTGATCCTATTAACCAGGATTCAAGTCTTATCCACTAATCTCTCCACCTATCTCTAATCCCTCATATCTCTCACTCAACTCCTAATATCTCTCTAGAGATAATCTACGTGTGTTATTATCACAACTCACCAATATAATTAAACTATTACAAAATTATATGAATTGTTTTCATGACAACTCATATATAACAAATACACACATAAATAATGTTCACAATAACATATAAATTTCCTAACATTCACCCCCTTAGTGTGAACATGGGTGAGTTATGTCTAGTACCTTCTCATGTTCTACAATCTGATGGTTTTCAAAGAGTACCATAAAATCCAATAGGTTTTCTCGTGGAACCATTAACCACTATATATGTGATTTTCTAAGAGATTCACAAACTCTTAAATTGGTTTTCTAGTGGACCACCAACCACTTCCATAGTAGCGTACATGTTTCCCCACCCCCATCCTTATATTCAAGGGAAAATAAAAGAAATATTGTTCACACAGAACACTTATTACAAGATTGAATGGGAATAAATCATCTGTTCTTATTACAGCACATAATGAAAATTAAAAAAAACAAAAATAGATGCCACAAATTCATATTGTGGCCCCTTTGCTTGCGGTTGGCAAGAGGTCACTGATTAACCTCCTTCCTCCATTGCCTCTTTGCTCCATCAAAAACTACTTATTTACTCAAAAAAAATTTGAAAATGAAGCTCAATATGAAATTCCCCCCCTCAATTTGAAATCGGTCGTCACGTACAAGTGAAAATATGACTAGGGGAAATACGAGCAACCTTCTTTTTTTGAAATTTTTCTAATAATCACCTAAATGACACAAAAATGACTTTAAAAATTTTGACTCGACTTTAGACAATAGACAATGAAAAAGACAATACAACAAAATAATTTAACTTAAGATGACGTTATGATGTTTGTAATGATACAAATAAAAATAACAAATAAACATAATCTAAAACAAAATAAAAAACAATATTAATAAAAATATATAATAACAACTTTTTTTTAAAAAATTAGTCTTACGTAACTAAATGATAAATAAGACTTGTTCCCTAATGAATTAACCGAGAGAGAAGAAATACCACGTTTTTCTTCTTCTTAAAAATAAACAAAAACCAAAACAACACATGGACGGTAAAATAAATTAGAGACTATAAAATAATGACCAAATGACTACATGACTAGAAGGAAGGTACATGTGATCCATGTGTCATGGCAGGTCTGCAATCTCCATGAACTGAATACCGTGTGGCAAAAGAAACATTTACAGAAACTACTAACTTGTATAATGCAGTCTCGGTAACATGCCTTTTTCTCCAAAAATATTATCTGGGTTACCCATATTTCATGAAACCCAAATCCTAGAACAAAATCTACAATCTATTCTTCAAACAGATTTTGTTAAAAAATTCTCTTGCTCAATCACAAAAAATCCATTGTCAGGTTTGCATACCTGCTCTAATACCAAATATTATTTTTGGGTCAAATTAAAATGTAGAAACAATAAAATATAACACACTAATAAAACATTGAATATAAAAATATTTCAATTTAATTCATCCGGGATGTATTATTCATGTAGAGATGGAGTTTTTTATACAAATGCTTGATCTTATTAACTAGGAGTCAAGTCTTATCCACTAATCTCTCCACCTATCTCTAATCCCTCATATCTCTCACTCAACTCCTAATATCTCTCTAGAGATAATCTACCTGTGTTATTATCACAACTCACCAATATAATTAAAATATTACAAAATTATATGAGTTGTTTATATGAAAACTCATTTATTAAAAATACACACATAAATAATGTTCACAATAACATATAAATTTCCTAACAGCATGCGAATTGGTCCATCGTCTAGTAGTGTATGCACATAATGCATAGCTAAAGGAAACCTTTCACGTACCTTAGATTCCAAGTGCAGTCTTTCTTTAAGAACATTGTCACCAATATCTTTCATCATACTAATGAAGGTCTCATTCTTTTTCTACTCCAAGTCCTTTTCTCCTTCTAGACATGTTATCTTTGTAGTTTTGGACTTGTTATCTTCTCATACTGCTCTAATAATGACAGCCTTATCTATGTTCCTCCTCACCACTTACATAGATACCTTAACTTAGGTATTGTTTACCTTCTCATCAAACATGAGAGTGGGATTTATAGTCATGTGTCTACTCTGTGGCACCTTCTTCATTCTTCAGGACACACATGACTCTTCACATACATCAAAATCGGGCTTATCTATGTGATTTTGCATTGACCAGGATAGTTGTTTCCTTACATGTGTAGTGGCTATATTTGGGTCCATAAAATCCCATCCATACAACCACTTAAGGCCCATTATACTATGAAAATGGGTGTGGAAAACTTTAACTTGTGTCCTTAGCATAGCCCATACTCAGTATAACATACTCCCCACTTGATATCTTTAGTCTTGGCCCCCTAGGAATTTGAGCACCAAGATTTGGAGTTAGATCATCAATTTTCTAAGTAATATCAAGTTCTTTTTCTTCTACCACCTTTACTCCCTATTTTTCATTCTTCATATCTTCATCCTTGGGTTCCTCCACATCTTCTCATTATACAGGAGTGCCAGGAACATTTTATGTAGACTCCTTCACCTCCTCATTTAGTTGTACCTTTCTCATTTTCTTCTCAATTCTCTCTTTCTAAGGAGAGAGTCATGGTGGTCTCCTCATAGGTTATGGTATTCCTGTAAGTTGGGTCCTTATTCTTTTGAATATCCTTTTAAAGTGGCGTTCTCCCTCAACTGCTTCTACGTCCAAGTATTCATCTTCTTCTTGCACCTATGGTGGAGTACCCACGTGCTTAGTCTCTACTCTATTTGTACGATGCCTCCGGCCTCTATGATCTTAGACACCACTATCTTCATCTTCCTCATCATCATTTACCTCTATAGCTTATGTGGGATTTAGGGCTAGCACTTTCTCCACTATATGCTTTCCCTTAGGTGGCCCTAGGAGTGTAAACTCATTCTCCACATACTTGTTATTCTCCAGCTTGGGATTAAGTTGAAGGTATATGAGCATTGCTCCAATATCCTCAATTGCCAAGATTACAGGATTCATGCTTATAAGGTCTGAAATGAGTCTCTCCACATAGGTAGTCTAACCTGGATATACATATGTCTTCTTGAGAGTGTGGTAGTCATAGTCTACCTTGTTTGCAATAAAAATCAAGTAGATCACATCAGTAAAATGGTGGACTAATGCTTGGAATTAGTGCATTGTGAAGGCATATGGTAGTTTTCACTATGGGCTCCATGTCCCATCCCTCATAGAAAACCATGTGATGCAAAAGTTCTAGTACACCGTGAACTATACTTCCTTGCTAATTACCAAAGGTAGCTCCTTAGGGATGCGCAACTCCTCTTCAAATGCCACACAGAGTCGATCGTACCACATATCCACCATTTGTTTAAATGGCCCACTCATTGACCCTTCACATAAATTATTATCAAACCTTTCTGCAATGGACTTGTTTTCCATGTGATATTCCCAAATCTTATTCTTTGGCCCATCGGGAACTCCAATTTCCATAAATATTAGAGAAAGTAAGATAGAACCGATACTGATCTTATCACATGCGCATGCTTCCTCGATAATGGTCTCTGTAATGTAGCCTGCTATGTTATAGACTACTCCCTGAGACATTTTCCTCACGATATGGAGCCACATGGTATTTACTTGTGACCATCTCTCTTGATCATTTAACTTGGTCACCAGATGTGCAACTGCCTATACCACTGGGTACTTCTTCAATTTATCAATGTCCATTCTGTGTGGACCCTTTGTATACCCTAACTCTTTTTGTGCCTCCATGATTGTTTCTTTATCAGTTAGGTCACTAGCCAAGTCTACCCTTATGCCTTTTAATCCTATCAGTGTTGAAATCAGGGTTGTTGTGATTCTAACCCTTCGTCTGAAAAAATAGAAAAATTCCTCATGGACTCTACTCATCAGCCACTAATATAAAGTTTCATACTTTCCAAAATACGGGAGCTCATACAACTGATAGACTCCTACCTATTTCAACAATTTCTCTCTAGTGTCATCACATAATGGCATATCCTCCACCGTGCGCTTGTTGGTCTTTGTACTTAACAATACCTACAATTATTTCTTATTTTCAGATGTGTAGTGGTTGTAGTCAATTATCTTGCACTTGCGGATGTGCGAATCCCATTCTTTTCCAATTAACACACCCTCTGGATACTTCATCTCTAAGAAATTACTCTTGGGGTCAATTTTAACTTCTGTTTCTATTTTCTTCTTTCCTTTGTTTCCTGTAAGAGGTGTTTTCTTTTGTGCCATCATAAAAATCCACCTTTTTACTATCTATAATGAGAAAACTCAAACCCTAGCTCAAATCGACTTACCCTAGCTTGAAACTATGTTCCCTAGATCCTCCTTAATGCTTCTACTTCACTCAAACCCTTCACCAATGGGGATGTAAGCTTCTTTGTGCAACAGTCTTCTCTCCACATCTAGTTTCACAACTCTCTACACCTTAACATGACTCACTCAGCTCATTTTCACTTAGGTCACTCAAATACTTGTGATCACAAAGGTAAAATGAACCCGCATCATGTCCTTATATAGATTTTCAAAAAGTTAGTGCATTTATTACTCATCAACCTACCAACAATCCTCTCATTAATTGACCATTTTCACAATATCCATGTGGTACATCTTTGCACCCAAGCTATAGCCTTCTAGTGTGCCTTCCTACCTTCTAGCTACAAACTTCTCTTCAGCATGCTTCTATGCGCCTGAGTACCTCACCACTACGGCTGCCCCTAGTAATCTCTACGACTGTTTCTTACCTCGTGTTATAGTGTTCCCTCATTTATCTCCATCTACAGTCATCTTTTTAAATCAATCTCCTTCTCAACCATTCCTCTACAAAATTGAATAGCGCTTGTAGCAGTTCATTCCTTTATGTGTACCCAGTTGTAAATAACCACCCCACACCAATGGTATGTGAAATCCTTTACGCATAAAATTTCTTCAAATGGTAATTAGATTTTAGCACATAAATACAATTATTACACAAAACACTAACTAAATTGACAAAGCATAGTGACCAAAAAGGAAACACATTAAGGAAATACAAAAATAAAAACCTAATCTAAATGGTAACACTACCTTATTACAAACCCCAAGAAGACTTATTTATAGTAGGTTTTTAGCCTACTCTTGTTAAAGTAACCAGGTAATTGTATTCCATTAAGTGTCTCTAACTGATAAGCACCTGATTCAAGTATATGAGTGATAATATATGGTCCCAACCAATGTACTTTAAGCTTGCCTGGATGGCGCAGAAACTTAGAGTCATAAAGAGCACCATCTATCTTATCTCAAGATTTTTATCCTTGATGTTCCTTTCATGCCATGCCTTCTGCCTATCCTTTTCTTGATTCTGGATCCAACATGCTATGGTGTTCCTCTCATCCAACTGTATCAATTGATCAATTATTTCTTCCAAAGTGTGCTCATTAGCTAGACCTCCAGTGCACACAATACATAAAGAAGGTAACATGAATTCCATTAGAAGAACTACTTATGTGCCAAACACTAACTGAAAGGGTGTGGCCTTATTCAACTACTTGTAGGTTGTTCTATATGCCCAAAGCACAACAAAAACTTTATCATCCCAATCTTTCCTTCCAACATCACAATTTTTTTTCAATGTCTGGCTCAAAATCTTGTTGAAAGCTTCAGCAGTCCCATTTTCATGAGGATGATATGGTGTAGTCTTATGGTGTGCAATCATGAACTCATCTAATAGAATTTTGATTATCTCATTTAGAAATTGTGTGCCCATATCTATGGTAAAAGTCAACGGGCATCCATATCTTGTAAGAACATTTTCCCATAAGAACCTGGCAATTATAGCTGATGTACAATCCTTGGTAGGTGTTCCTTCTTCCCACCTTGTAAAATAATTTGTGCAAGTGATGATGTAGTGTGATCCAGTTCTACATGCGGCTAGTGAAATAGGACCCACAAATTCTATATCCCATTTCTCAAATGAATATGCACTAGGAATAGGTTTTAACGACAATTCATCTCTTTTCCCAGGTTTACCAATGCGTTGAAAGTGATCACACGCCTTACAATATGCTTTAAAATCCTTGTAGAGGGTATCCCACCATAATCCAATGAGTAGAATCTTGCATGTAGTGGCGTCATCTGCATAGTGTCTACCTGCAATACCACCGTGATCCTCTTCCATGATTTTTGTGTAATTGTGCTCTAGTACACATCGACACAATACTTCATCTCAGCCTAACTTGTATAGGTCACCACTAACCGACATAAAAGGAGCTGCACGAATTGTAAGTTGTTTCTTCTACAAGTATTTCATTCCTTCTATCACCACCCCTGTATGTAAAAATATTACAATATCCTCCAATTTTGAAGGCACACGTTATAACCTGTACAACTGTGTATCTAGAATTGTATCTTCAATTGTTTGCACATCCTCCCCTGACTGAATTCGTGATAAATGGTCTGGGCTAGAATTAATTTTACTTGGTTTTACAACAACTGTGAAATCAAATTCTTGGAATAAAAGCACCCATCGACATATGTGCCCCTGTAAAATGGGATTTTTTACCAAGTATTTCAATGCCATATGATTAGTGTAAAATAAGAAATGTGTTGCTAAAAGGTATTGTCTGAATTTATGTAGTGCATAGATCATGGATAAGGCATCACGCTCTGTCGTTGTATAATTCTTCTCTGCATGAGTCAAATTTCTACTAGCAAAACAAATAGAATGATCTATAATACCTTCTCCAGGCTGAGCTAACACCATGCCAATGGTCGTGCCATAGGTGTCCACATGTACATGAAACAGTTGGTTCCATATGGGAAAGCGCAAAATAGGAAATGTAGTAAGTCTCTCCTTTAGTACCTAAAATGTCTACTTCTATGTTTCTCCCCAATAAAATTTCCCTTTTCCTTTTAGTAACTCCTCCAATGGTGCAACAACCTTAGCATATCCTTTGATAAATTTTCTATAATACCCAGTGTGACCCAAATATCCACACACCTCACTCTGACTGGTAGGTTATTTTTGGCCGAAAATAACTACAACCTTAACTAGATCTACTAACAAACCTTCCTTGTAGATAATATGCCCTAATAGAGTGCCAAAAAGTGTAGCAAACACACACTTTTTTATGTTCAAAGAGATGCTTAACTGTCTACATATTTCAAACATTAAGCGCAAATTGTGACAATAATCCTTAACAAGCCCATACACCATCTAATCATCTAAGTAAACTTGCAAGAAAATATGAATAAAATTCTAGAATGCTTGAACAACTATTCGTGAAAATAAAGCAGGCACACTTTTTAGACCAAAAGGCATCACAATATATGAAAAAATCCCCCATTCAGTGGTGAAAGTTTTTTTTTCTTGATCCTCATGTGTAATCCAGATCTAATGATACCTAGAGAATCCATCTATAAGAGAATAAATCTCACGCCCTACAATGCCTTCTAATATCTCCTATGTGAAAGGTTTAGGAAAGGGGTCAATCACACATGCAACTTTCAGTTCTCTATAATCCACACAAATCCTAATCAGACCATATTTCTTTATATTGATAACCATGGGGCTAACCCACTCCGATTCTTCCATGGGCTTGATGATTCTAGATTTCAACATTTTGTCAATTTCTTCTTTTACCTTTACGCGTAATTTGGGTTCATCTTGTAGGGTCTCTTCTTGACTGGGCACACACCTTCCTTAAGATTTATCTTCATTTATCCTAATGATTAATGCACTCCTTTCAATTCATGGTAGCCCCTAGGAAATAAGTCCTGAAATCATAGAGAAACTCCACTATCTTTGCTACTTCAGATTTAAACCAATATTCTCCATTTATTGCCTCTTTAGGTTCAACATCCATACCAATATTCACTTTCTTGGTCCTCACAGGTTCATGATAGGCACATGTGTTGTTATCTGTAATGTCTAAGACCTCACATGCACCTGTTGAATGATCTATATCTAGTTCTTCTACTTCTTCATCATCCACTATATAGACCATCTTCCCTTTTTCTTTCTCAAAGTAAGTGCGCTTAAGTAGTGTGGCATTTGTCTTTGTTCCTTCAGCAAAACGTGCTCCTGAGTCATTTTCATCAAATAACTTCTGAATGAGTTCTTCTGCCTTTTCACTGTCTCCTATAGTTAACTACTTTATAACCCTTAATGCCTCTTCTACTGGGGGTTTAGTAGAAAAGTATTCAAAATTATGGACCATACCTATAATCAAATCCTTCTAATTTCTAGTTTCTCTATGTAGCTCTGCATATACATACCAAGTGCATGTGCAACCTTGTAAAGTGAAATAAAGTTTGTACACCCATAGAGAAGGCAGTAAAGCTTCATGCCCCTCTATCTAGAGCCTCTCACACTACTGAATGTGATGTTGAATAGGTGGATTACCATGATATGTGCAGATTTTAGTTGGTGCATTGCTCCTAGAGAACCGAGTTGTAAGAGAAATCCTGACTTCATTCTATTCTACAAGATTATCCCTGTGAACCACCCACCAGCGTGTTTTTGTTCCACGCAAGGTATATGCTAGCATAATTCTTCTTTCCAACTAGTCTATCCACTATTCCTCCATGGCACGTAGGAATACTGTAGGGTCTCCTTCCCCAGTGTACTAAGGTTCAGAGCTCTTACCTATTCTCCTTATGCAATGAGGTTTTCTTTTCCACAAAAATGTGATCCTTACTTCACACCCAACCATCCCATAAGTACCATGAGCCCAATTATCACAATAAATACTTATAGTATCACTAATAGAATGTGCATCTTCCCACTGAATGATTCCTTATTTAGATGGCGCGATAACTTCTGGGTCCCAAATGGTGCATACATAAATCGTATTCAGATCCTCCTCACTCAAAGGATCAACATAGGGCATAAATTTTCCATATTTTAAAGGGATAATAACTCTTTCCTCCTTGTTCTCAAAAATGATATATCCCTTGTTGAACTGAAGATCAACATTATTTGTGTAACACCAAGGGTGTCTAAGCAGAGATGGGAAATAGTCTGCTTTTGCAAGCACTTAAACCTCAAAATCTCCAATGAACTTGGCCCCTTGTATAGAACTAGATGCATCTTTTAAAACTCCAATAGGAGTGGCCTTAGTTCGATTAGACCTAAATAATACATTAGAAGATGGCTACAATGTAGGTCTCCTCATTTTTACCCATACGTCTAAAGTAAGAACATTTACTTTCGTTCCTGTGTCAATCAATATATTACTCAAGAGCCATCCGTTGACAACAACATTCAGAGTGATTTCGTTGTCGTAGTATAAGCTATGGGGGGGAATATTTGCATTCAAGACTTGACACCCATTCTTAGTATTTGTGAGTGGAATGTTTCCCTTTATCCAACTACCTAGTAATGGAATAATATTCTCCTAGCGCAGCATTTTGCATCCCTCCTTAGAGTCATCAATATTTGACTGGACCGTCTCTGCCTCCTTTAGTTCCATCTTTCGTGATTTCTCCTTTAAACATTATATTTCCCCTTTAATGTATCTAAGTAACTCCATGGTCTCCTGATAAACCTTATTCTGGTGCATAAGATCTATATATCTTGCATGAAAAACATCTTCCTTAATGATGGTAGGCTTCTGTGGTAAGTCCTCTCTAGCACGTGCAACTTTAGTGTGTGCAATGACCTTTACAAGCAATAAATCAAGTTCCAGTTCTAACTTTGGCATCCACTAATTTTCCATAGTGTAATATATCCTAACCATCTATGCACCTTTGTTCTCCTATTTATTTTGCTTGCTACTATACTCATATGATCCAAGAATTTCTCATAGCTATGATTCTTCCCACAGAAAGAAAATGTAATATTATGAGGACATTCCCTCCTGTAGTGGTCAGGTGATCAACATGTAAACCATGTTCCATGAGGTAATTCACCTTGTCCAACACCATGGCCTTGACCTACGAATCCAACATGATATCCTTGACCTCTTCCACATCCTCCATCATAGCGGCCCTCGTTCCAATCATAATGCACTCGATTGTGATTATGATATTGATGCTCACCTTTACACTTAGAGTTAAATGATACTTCTGTCTATTGTACACCAATATCTATAGCATCATGGATTTGACCAATCAACCTGTAGTCTTTTATATTGTGAGTCATGGACTAGAAAATATTACAATAATAGGATACATTCTTCCTTATCATGCGTTTTAATAATGGGAAATAGTTAGTGTCATAGTTCATGTGACATATCTCACAGTCTAGCAATAATGAATGTACTTTTCTGCAGTGAGAACTATCTTTGGTGTGCCTCTCCACTTCACAGTCTATACACCAAATCCCAGTGCACATCTCATGTTCCGAATTCATCAATATTTTCTCCAACTTCTTTTCTATGGATACAATTTGTGCCTCCAAGAATGGGCTGACTCCAGTGTTTATACTCATGATTGCCTCAGCACGTAAATATTCTTAAATGGCTTTGCGCAGATTAGTGTATGTCTTATGTGACAGAGCCCTTCTAAAAGGGTGTGATCAGACCTCCAACGAACCATTGCACATGTTGGATTGTGTGAATATCATAAGAAATATTAGATAATTTTTTTTTAAAATGGGCATCATACTCTCGAACACTTTCAGTAGTACATTATTTAATATCCTTGAGCGTTCTTATACTCTTCTGCTCAAAATCAGGGATATAGAACTCTTTAAGGCATGCATATTTGAATGCTACATAATCTACGTAAATTTGATTAGGTTCAAACTTCTTGTACCAACCATGTGTGCATCCCTGAAATGTATTTACAAATTGACTTGCCTTGCGCTCAGAAGTCATGATCCCTTTTGCACGCCATAGTATCACACACATTTGCACATGTTCAGTGGCATATTTAATGCCCCTATACTTTGAAAGATGAAGAGACATCTCCATGTAAATATTCTAGGGTTGGTGCACCCACCTAATCTATAACCCCCTATGTTAGGAACCACCAAATCCACCAAAACTAGAGCCACCTACACCCCTTGATCCTCCACCCATAGCTGAAAGTGGACCAGAATATGTACTTCCCTATGTCCCAACAGTAATATTGTACTAATATCCAATAGTCTACGTGGTGGTACTACTCCCAGAAGTGAGCCCCAAATTCTGCGTGCTAGAATTTTGTGCAGATGATGCACCTAAAAAGGTACCTCCAAAAAACAATGAAGACATTTTCCCTGTCATCGATGTACTTGCTATGTGACTTACTCCTACTTCCCTTCTACATAAATTATCTTGCTAACTATTAGATGTACTAAGTACTGAAAAACCAAGCGCAAGGGCTAGGTTTCCAAGTAGATTTATATGTGCATCTATAGCCCAAGTCATCTTTGCTAGTTCACTCTTGTGTGAGGCTAAGGAGGGTTCCCTTTTATGATTTCCCAAATGGCGGAATTCTTAATGCTTTGGCTCTATGACTTCTACGTGAGCTCCAAATCCTTTGTAAGCCATCTTTCTCCTCAAGGCCATCAGCTATGCAATGTCACGTTACTTCTTTATCTCCCTCTTGTGTACCTCATTGTACTCAATCTACCTTTCTTCTCTTTACCTCTTTTTTTCTAGGGCTGCCATCTTTCACCAAACTTTATCTTTCTTGCACATGTGGTGGAGTTTAGGTAGCCATCGATTGTTCCTATAGATTCAAGGCTACCATCAAGATCTTAATCGCCACTGGAATTCCTTGCAAGTAAGTTCCCCTGGGATACCATAAAAAATGGAACTTAGCTACCTCTAGGAAATAATAATTAGAAATTGAGTATTCCAGGATATAGTTATTAAAAATACCATGGAACCATGTATCCACAACACGTTTTCAAACTATATCAGCATCATATAAGGCCTGAAATTCTCCCTATGTCCAGACAAGTGTGTGATACCTCCAATTTATCTTAGACACATAAGCAACCAGCCACTCGTATAGTTCTACCACGAAAAATCCAAATAATCTCTCATATAGACAATCATACAGGTTTTTTTCCACCCACGTGCGTGTGTCCAAACTCAGACCCATTGTTGAATATCTGTGTGTAATCTTCTTATAGATCTTGTATCCACTCCTCAACACTTTCTTGGGGTCAATCGGTATGTCTTCATCATGAAACCATCTTGAAATTTTTTGAAAAAGAGGTCCCAACAATGGAACCAATGATGCAGCCTATAATTTACCACAAACAACCTTGACACGCTGGCACATCACCCTACCTGAGCTGAGTGCTCACCCAAAGCATGCAAAGGTACCAGGACCCTCCTTAGAGTTTCTTTTACAGGATGCGAAAATGATGAAGATGTAATGTATTCATATCCACAAACAACATAAGTATTTCACAGAGCATATTCCAAATCTAGATCTAAAAGAATAGTGAATTAAGTAATAGATATAACAAATTAAACCATGTAAGAACTAGTTTCAATCATTTTTAACACCATTATTAACCCAACACACTCCATTATATTAAAACAAAATAAACACATAAGCTTCTTACAATAAGTAGTATCATAAGTTCATGCGCACATCAGATCTGGAAACATAACTCCACAATAGCTCATACATAGCACTATCTCTTAATATACATAGATTATTACATATTTATAAGGGTGGGGACTTTCCCTTCACCGCTTACGCACTTACAAAAATAGGTCGAATTTTGAATATGGTCATGCACCTTTACAATAACATGCACACATGCAAGTGCACTAATAACAGATCTCTTACAAATAACTGGAAGTAGTAATTCTATTATTAATTTGAACTCATGCATGGAGCTTTAGTATATGCTCTTCCTAAAATATCATTTTTGTGTCATGCAAGTCTCCATCCCATTGTGTTCTCCATACGCTATCTTCTAAAATAGCCCGTAACCATGAAAATGGCTAAGTCTCAATTCAATCTTCCTTTCACACGCACTTCCTTCCCTATCCTTCTACACCTTCAAATATTCCTTTCTACCACACGTGAATCTTCTGTGCACCTTCTCCTTAGTGTCATACTTCATCTACTCAACATCAGGCTATAATCAAATCATGGTGAAGGAATAAGATCAGTTCAAGACAATCTTCACTACAAAGTGGGGCATGTATGCTTATAGGAAGATTCCATTTGGAATGTCAAACAATAGAGATATGATTCAATGAGAAATGAATATGGTGTTCAAGGGATTGATCAACAAGATAGTGATTTTTTACCATGATGATATCACTGTGTTCTCAAAAAATGTTGCAAACTATCTTTTTCACCTCAGGAAAGTGTTTTAAAGGTGTAGAAGATTCAAAGTGTCTTTGAATCCAAAAAAGTGAATATTCTTGGCAAATGAAGGAAAATTATTGGGCCACATTGTTTCAAAGGAAGTATTGAAAATTGATCTCAAAAGAGTCAAATTTATCTGAACTTTTTCATTTCCAAGTCACAAGAAAGCCCTCCAAAGCTTCTTGGGGAGAATAAATTTTGTCCACATATTTGTGCCTAATTTTTCCACCTTAGTAAATCCATTGACCATGATGTTGAAGAAGAGCATGTAATTCAAGTGGACAACAGAAGGAATTTTTTTTTTTGAGGCCATCAAACATGCTATATCTTAAGCTCCCACTCTTATCAATCCATATTTCTCCAAGGACTTCATGTTGTATGATTTTTGAGGTTTGGATACAATTTCAGCCATCTTAGTATAGCTAAACAAAGAAGGTTCAGAACAACCCATAGCCTTATTTATTCAGATCTTAGAATATTATCAAGCAAGGTATTCTTTCATTTAAAATCATGCCCTTGTTGTCATTAGAATCTTGAAGAAATTTTGGAACTTGGTCTCGAACAATAAGATTCAATTGTTGGTGTCTCATGTCGGTGTTAAGGATTTTCTCCTAAATAAAGATTTGAATCAAAAGAGGACAAGTTACATTACGCACGTGATGGAGTATGAAATTTATATCAAAGTGAATAAACTAGTTTAGGGTAAGGGCCTATGTGAGCAACTAGCTTCAATAAAACATGTTGATCCGGTAGATGAGAAAGAAGTTGTTTTATGCTACAAAATTATAAACAATAACCAACAAATGATGCACGCACTCCATGTTGGACACAATACATGGTGTATTATCTTCAAAAAAATTTATGTCCTCCTGATTGGAGCAAATCTAAAAGAATATATTTCATATTACAATCCATTCCGTACATACTCATTGATGAAATCTTGTCCAAGAAGGATGTGAACATGGTGTTATTGAGGTGTGTCCCAAAAAATCAGATTGATAAAATATTGCATGAGCTCCATGATAGATAAGATGGAGGTCACTTTTCTCCATGAGTAATAGCTCTTAGAATTGTGAAATTTGGTTACTATTTTCCTACAGTGTTTGGTGATTGTTACTTAGGGAATAAACAGTGCAAACATTGTGCATTCCTCATAGGAAAAGAGAGACTAGTAGCACTTCTCCTTCATCCCATTTGAGTTGATCATCCATTCATGCAATGGGGGTTGGAATTCATTGGAGTTATCAATCCGAAGTCAAGCCAAGGCCATAAGTGGATACTAACAACAAAAAAATATTTCACTAAGTGGACCAAAGAAGAGGCACTCAAGGAGGAAAATGAATCTAGTATCTTTGAATCCTACAAGGGAATAGTCATAAGGTTTGGTGTACCTTCCACTATCATATCAGATAACACACTAGATTTTCTTAGCACAAGGATCGTTGAATGGGCTATCAAGAACAAGATTTATCTTAGCACTTCTTATAACTATTTCCCCCATGGTAATGGCCAAGAAGATTCTACAAACAAGAACTTGTTGCTAATAATTAGAAGAAATCTTGATGAGAATCAGATAACCTAGCATACCAAGATCAAATTATCTTTATGGGCTGATAGGATTACACCCAAGAGGTCTACAGGTAGCTCTCCATACAAGATGGTATACGAAAAAGAAGCAGTACCACCTATATCACTTGAGTTGTTGGCATTAGAGTTCATGATGTAGATGGAACTAGCTAAGTTTGAACCCATGAAAGCCAGGTATGAAAATATGATAGAATTCAAAGAAACAAGAGAGAATGCAATGTAAACCATGGAGAAAGACCAAGCACTAATCAAAATAATCTTTGATAAGAAAGCTAAAGTCAGGACATTCCAAGAAGGAGATTTGATGTTGGAGTGGGATGTTGATTGGGAAAAGTCAGGAAAAGATTCCAAGTTCAATGCAATATGGAGTGGCCTCTATATGATCACTAAATGCAAAATTAGCAATGCCTTCCAATTGGATAAGTTAGATGGTGAACAAATATAGATTCCAATCAATGGAATCTATCTCAAACATTTCTACTAGAAGGAAGAATTTCTCACCCTTGTACATATTATTCTAGGATTTTCAATTCCTCCAAGTGCTTATGCACATTTTTGATGATGTTAGAATAAGCTTTAATTTCCCTAAGTGATAGTGCACGTGTCCTATTACTTCTAGTGCATGCCTTGTATATAGTTCACCATGCTTAAGGAGGATAAATTATAACGAGGAAACTCAAATTTGCTAGCAATAGTTGTTGCGATCAAGAGAACTCAAATGCAGAGCAACTAAAATCAGAACAAGAGGAAAATTTCAAATCTTCATTATTTTGTTTCCTTGTGTCAGCAACTGAGTTTATAGTTCCTTTCACCAAATCAAGAAATCAATATTGGGGGTATATATGGTATTGCAATAGATGCTAGTCCTCAGTGTTCACTTAGCCTTTAGTCAGTGTTTAAGTAGAAGACATGAGCCACCATGCATATCTCCAAGGTTTGATAATGATCCTTGTAGGGTTTAGTAGTATCCCAAGAAACGGGTCAAAGTTGGACATTCAGAAGAAGAAAGAAAATCAAAACTTAATAGAGTTCCATGATGTCCAAGATAACAGGTGTTCACCCTTCAACCTCAATGGATTTCAACTACAGTAAGGTATGAAATCCAAGTTTAAAAAACAATTGTCCTCTTGAATAAAATTATGAATATTTTCTTATTAAAATGGGAGAGGATGTAAGCAGTGAAAGGCTATTCTAGATACAATTCAGTAGTGTTATGCAGTCTAAATTCAAGGTTTAGACTAGTTCAAAACGATCATTCAGACTCCATGCCCAATGGATAGCTACATACAACTGGTCATACTCCATTTAGTAGGAAAATGGACCCACGAGTCACCGAATTGTTATCCAATTTCAATACCCTGGTGAAATTGGACAACTAGTAGGCTTGCCTTGTGACCATTGGAAAAGGGGCTACTTGACAGAAATGGAAAAAGGCTCCTCCAATAACTCTACATAGTTCCTAATGCACCTAGGGGATCTAGAAGATTGACAAGATTTAGAAAAGGGTACAATAATTATTTAAAAAATTGTGTCTTGGGTGCTTATAGAACTAACCAAGCTCATAAAATGGTGGCCGAGTTATTTTGACAAGCAACCGAGCTCTAAATTTCTCATTGGGCAAGTCATGGACTCTTAACTAAGTTATTTAAATTAAAATGAGATATTGAACTTGTTTTATATGTCCATTGAACTATATTATGAATGAAAAGGACCAAGTTACATGGGAACTCACCAAGCTATATTTTCAAAAGATCAAGCTCTATTTAATCACTCACCAAGTCATCATTTGAGAAGAAGTGAGTTTTGTTGGGAAACACAGATCTATTTTAGTGTTGGCCAAGCTCAATATGAAAAGGGGTTACTGAGTTGCATTGGTTATGGGTGATTGTTAAGGTCAAGATCATATCTATGGAGGCTCAAGTCATTCTTACAGATCAGATCTGAGGAAATCTTGAGAAGAATCGAGCCAAGATATGCATACGAGGCCGAGCCACTGTCATACTGATCGAGACCACATAAAGAAGATGAGATAGATTGATTTTTATAGTAGAAATGGTTCATTTTAGATAAGACACAAAGCTCGTAAGTGGAGGGAGTGAATTGAACCTAAGCCCTTCCATTTTGATGACAAGTTATTGCATTAGACACATTGTAGGGATTCAAACTTTGAGACCTGAGGCATCAAGCCATTCCATTGGAGAAGAATTTGAGAGTGGTTGTAAAAGTATACCGAGCTATGGAATCAATTGCATAAGTGGTGAGATTGAGGATATGGTAAAGTGTTCTGGCAAGGGAGTGACTAAAAAATTACAAGAAGGGGGAAACTTGAGTCAACAGAAGATGAGACGATCCAGATGAATTTTGTTTGGGCTCAGTGAGCCACCGAAGGTCTTACAAAGATAAAAAAATATGGCTTGAATGGCCCAAAAAGAAGTTGGGACATCCATACAGAAAATACCTGACCCAACCGATGCATTGTGTGCAAGTGTGGGCCAAGATCTCTAATTAAGACTGAGGTGTTGTATTATGCGGGGAAGTCAAGTTGAAACATCCTTGCTGGTTCAAGTGAAAAATTTGCAGCTCGGGCCTGAAAATCTCAAATTCATTGATGTGTAAAGGAGTGTGGGTGAGTCAGTGGTGAATGACCCATGTGGTCCAGTCAACAGGAGTCAGGAGACTTATACAGGTAAGGAAAAGTTTAATGACATGAGCGTCCTAGGCCACACTGAGCCAAGTTCTCCGTAGAGACCTCGAGCCCAAAATATAAGGCACATAGAAAGGTAAAAGGGGATATCAACACGTAGAATGGCTCAGAATTTAAAGAGGAGATAAGGAGTTGGGTTGGCAGTGTATGAGGTGCCAAGTCCAAAGGGGTAGATGCCAAACCAAATGTACATGGCGAGTTGGTAACGTGGCACAGGGGTAGATGAGAGCTAAAAGGAACCCACATTTTATGCACAATGAACTCATCACATGGAATGGAAAGGTGGATAGCTCGGCATGTAAAATGGAAAGGATTTGATAATGATAGAAAATTTCCAGCTCAACCGAGCTAGCTCAAATGCACTATTTTAAAATAATACCCCCCATCTTTATTCAAGAAAACATAAAACAAAGGATGGGCCCCAGGAAACACTTTAAATGTCTCAAGAATTTTAAATCATACAGAGAACTTTAGAAGAAAAGGAG
Organism: Taxus chinensis; assembly: GCA_019776745.2. NCBI lineage: Eukaryota > Viridiplantae > Streptophyta > Pinopsida > Cupressales > Taxaceae > Taxus > Taxus chinensis. The sequence continues at coordinate 302,290,036 of CM034151.1, forward strand.
AAATATTTAAGTGAGGTTTCCAACCAAAAATTTAATTTCCAGTCCCGTGGGGATGAAGCAAGCCTGTAGCTGCATGTACTTAGATAGTCATAACATGAGCCTTTCTCAATGGAATCACACAAAATTGGTCTCATTGGAATCATGGTTTCGATAAATTTGTACAAAAATTGAAAAATCTAGAACTTGATGAAGATTTGATGGTGTATTTTGCAGAAAACATACCCAGTTCAGTTTGATTATTGTAGAGTTGTTGGAAATGTAATAAATGGGCACGGGTAGAAATTTTCTCTCATGACAGGTTACTTATCAATCAAGGATGGATTTTGAATATATTCTATCATTATTTATACCCACTTTTGGTACCTTGTAATCGATGCAAAGGTAAAATATGATTTCTCTCTCTCTCTCCTCTTCATTCTCTATAAATTGAAGTGTTGTCTCATTGAAAGACAGGGATAATTTTAGTATAAAAAATCTATCATTTTGGTTTTTTGAAGAGAATGTGCTATATACCTTTGTAGTGGACTCCTTGCATGGTGATCCAGGCCTTTCATTTGTAAGGGTTTGAACTGTGCATACCCATGAAGTAATAGATGCAATTTTGTGGATGCATCTTCCCTTGGTGTGTTTATTTTCATTCCTCTTGCCTCTTCAATCTTATTACAGGTGCATTGTGTATACTCTATGTTCTTGCAGGGATTCATTATTATTGTGTGTGTATGGGAATGTTTTTGTGAATGCTATTGTTATATTATGGAGAATTGTTATCACCCTTTATAATCTGCATTTTTCTTCCATTTTCACAAAATGGAAAGTTGTTCCCATACCCTTCTTTTGTTGCATCACCTCTATAGTGTAGTTTTCCTTTACTTTCATGTTTTTTATCTCTCCTTGGTCCCTTGGATGTTATAGGATAGAGATATTCACTAGTATTCTTTAAGTAGAGTTAGCTTGCATTAGGAGTAGGATGAGGAACCAACCTTCTCTGGAGGTCTCTCTCAAGTAGAAAGTCCCACAACTTGGAGATAGTACCCATGTTACCTAGTCACATCATGAGATCAAGCACACACACTTGTGCAAATAAGAGGATGTTATGATCTGGTGATAATAGTAACATGATTTTGGGTATGGTTGATGTGAGGATAGCTCCTGAATGAATTGTAGGTACAATGTCTATAATAAGAGTGGATAATGAGGTGGATAAGATAGATGTGGAGGGATTTGTTTGATGTATGGTGTTGATTGAAAATGGGTTGAATTGATATAGTGTAGAGGATGAAAAATAATTTTCTAGTGGTGGGTTAGGAAAACATTGTCTGAAGATATCAAATGGTGCAACTTGGATTGATTGAGGAGATATATGATGGGGAGAAGTAATAGCGTGATAGGACGATGGGGATTATACTTGGAGATTCTATATAGGAGAAAGAGGAATATCAATAGGCCGGATAGGCATGGCCATGCTAGATGAATAAGAGATGATGGAAGATGGTGGGGATGGGGTGGAATCTACCGGTCAATGTGGTCAAGATGTAGTAGGTTTACAATGAAGGTAGTCATAGATGGGGTTAGAAGGAGGTCTAGAAGAAACCAAAGATTTATATGGGGTCATGGTGGACTGTTGAGAATTGTTCAAGGAGAACTTATGTTCCATTTTAAATAGACAAGTCAAACAAATGATCCCTTTTATGTTTTGATTAATAATGTGAAGAAGAGAAGGGGAGTGGATAACAAAGCACATAGAGGAAGCAAAACTATGTTTCATTTCAGGTAAGTTGTGGCTAGGGAATGTATGAGGTGGCTTCCTATTGGGTGATCAAATCCCAATAAATGTACTTGGAAAGGAAGTGTTTTGATGTGTGATTTGATTTGTGAGTTTCAGGTCATGTGTGATAATATGTGATATATAAAAATTTGAACCCTTACTTAGGCTATATGAGAAAGAAGGATGCAAAAAGAGATTTCTTTTTAAACCTAAAACGAAGTGTGGTATTCAATGAGGACACATAAAATAATGGGAAACTATGATGAAAAAATAATAAAATAGGGAAAAAGTGAGGAATACCTACATAACACGTTTCTTATTTGTATGCACTTCTTGAGCAATGAGCGATCCAAGCCATAAACCCAACATGAGTAAGTAATAAAGTGGAGCCTCGCGCTACCGTGTTAATAGAAAAAAATAAAATATAGACAAAAAATAAAGAGATCGCCTAAAATGATGGTCCCACTAGGAGTGACAAGAAATGTTTACCAAGTTTACCATTCTTAATGAAGTTAATTCACAAGAAAACTCAAAAATGATGGAAGGTTTGTTACCTCAAATGTGTGATGCGATGGATATGAGCGCAAAAGGGGTGATTCACGTTGCAACTTGATAGACCTAAAAATATGGAATGAATGTGAATTAGATAGATGTATGTGGGGGTATTTTGACAATGTAATTCTAAAAAGTGATTATCTTCCTTTCACAGATGTCAACCCTCATTTGTTTAGAAAGAGAGATGTAAGGACTGTAGTAGAATATATCATGCAGAAAAAAAAAATGTTACTGAATCTAAAAAATTACTAGGATTAATTTAAAATAAGATCAGATTGCAATAACTATAAATTGATTGTTACCTATTCTGAGTTGACTCTGACCTAGACTCTGCATAAGCAGGTCGATGGCGACCTGGGAAAGAAGATCTAGACTTTAGGATAAATATGTAGACTTGGAGAGTCTGAATACCAATTAGAGGTTGTAAGGGATTTGTGTATGTTGTGAGTAGTCTACAGGAAGGGACCAGGGGAAGAAAACTCCAAGAAACAACTTAAAACAACAACTAAAGAGGTTTGTTTGAAAAATTGGTCCTAGGTCGACAACGATTTAACAGGGTCAGTAGTGACTTTGGAAGAATTAGATAAATTTGAGGATGAATGGATGAGAAGGAAAAACTATACACAAACTTATAAGAAATAAGGTTGATAGAGAATATGTGAGTGATACTGAAATTGATCTAAACCTAAAAAAGATTAGATATGAGCCATATCAAGATAATTTGATAAAATCTCAATAAAGATACTAATAAGTCTCCTAAAAGATGATCGTGAGGGATCCAAGCACAATGAAACGATGTTCGGGATATCTTTGATTGTTACAGAAATGATCAGGTGAGAGATCAAGTTCAAATATTGTAAGAGAGCTTGGATGTTTTTTATGCATCTGATTTGGATTAGAAATTAAAAAGGAAGGATTTAGTTTTATAGATTCGATGGTGATTGGGCTGGGTCACCGCCTAATTATAGGGAAAGTTTCCCCAACAGGAATTTTTTTTCTTATTTTTGTGTGATTTCTTGCTTTTAAGGATTTGTCGAATTCTTTAAAGCATGTTTTGATGTCATGGAATAGAGTATACTACCTATTACAGATCTAAACAGAGTTTTGTCTACTTTTGGTGAACTGTCCTCTTTACTCATTTTGCATCCTACTTCGATTGGTATTCCTATTGGTCTTCATTCTTCCATCTTAAACATTTTAATCATTTATTTGATTAATTTGGTTTGGGATATGAAGATACATTAGTATGATTGACTGATTTGTAATCCCAGGAAGAACGAGAGGTCCCCAAGCATAGACATTTCAAACTCTTCTTTCATCATATCAGAAAATTCATAATTCATTTATCATAATCTCCTCCAAATATGATATCATGCACGTATACAATGATAATAAGTAGATTATCTCCTTCTTCCTTGATGTAGAGATTACTATTAGCAACACATTTTCTAAAACCCTTCTCAATGAGGTATGAATCCAATATGTTGTACCAAGCTCTAGGAGCTTGTTTAAGTCCATAAAAATCCTTTTTAAGCCTACACAAATGATCTTTGTCTTTAGTTAGTGAAAATCCATCAGGTTTTTCAATATATACCTCTTCATTCAGAAAAACATTAAGGAAGGTTGACTTAACATTGATATGAAAAACTATGATCTTCTTGTACACTATGTATTTTAATAGTCTGATTGCTTCCATCCTTGTCACCGGTGTAAATGTTTCATCAAAGTCGATTCCTTCTATTTGCAAATAGCCTTTGCACACAATTCTTGTTTGTTTCTTGACACTTCTCCTTTCTCATTCATTTTATTTCTAAATACCCATTTAATTCCAATCACATTCTTTTCCTTAGGTCTTTGCATAATCTCCCATGTTTCATTCTTTTCTATTTGATAAAGTTCTTCATTCATGGCATACACCCAAAATCCACCCAAAACTTATCCTTGCTAGCTTCTGCAACATTCTTAGGTTCAATCATGGACATGATTTCTATGTCTTCTTAGTTCCACTTCTCTCTTATCTTCCTTCTTGTGAGAATGTCACTTTCTTTGTTACAAATGATCTAATTTTTTGGATGATCCCTCTTGACTTGTCTTGAGGATGTCATGGTGTCTTGTCTTTCTTCCACTTCTTGACATGTATTTTCCATTTATTCATCATCAGCTAGATATTTATGATTGCCATTGTGTTGAGTGCTTCATTTGGTAGATTGAGACTCATCTACCTTTAAATTTTTGCTCTCAATAATTTTCAACAACCTTTTATTATAGCATTTGTAAGCCACACTAACTGCCGAATAACTAATAAATATACCTTCATCACACCTAGAGTCAAATTTACCCAAGTTGTCTTGATCTCTTTTGATGTAACATTTACTTCCAAAGACTCTTATGTATCTTACATTTTCTGGTCTATTTTTCCACAATTCTTAGGGTGTCTTATCATTGTTTGTTCTCAATTAGGCTCTATTTAGAATGTGCACTCTAGTGTAAAATGCTTCACTCCAATATTTATCTGGGAGTTTTGATTCATTAATCATGGTTCTTGCCATTTCTTGCATAGTCATGTCCTTCCTTTCAACAAATCTATTTTGCTGAGTTTTTTTGGCAGCTAAGAATTGTCTTCCAATCCCATGCTCTTCACAAAATTCATTGAACTCATTTGACCAGAATTCTCCACTTCTATCTGATCTTAAGAATTTGATTTTGGAGTTATTATCATTTTCAAAAAGTTCTTTGAAGGTTTTAAATATTTCCAGAGCTTTTAATTTTTTCTTCAAGTAAGCTACCCATGTCATCCTAGTTAATCATCTATCAAAATATTTAATTACACATCTCCATGTATACTTTCAGTTTTGTTAGGCCCACATATATCCATATGAATCAGTTCTAGAGGTCCAGTGGTAGAGTATTATTTTGATTTGAAGGATCTCCTTATTTTTTTACCATGTAGACAAGCCTTACATAATATGGCTTTTGGTTTTACAATCTTTGGCATGCGTCTCACACCACCCTTAGCACTTAGCTTTACCAGTAGTCTTTTGTGTTATAACTAGCTGTAATCAATTTTATTCAAGAGACTTTTTTCTTTGCGTATTTCATTTAGAACATACATATTTTTCTTTTTCCATTTGGCCAATACAACTCTCTTCCCTTTTTTTCCATTGATGATATCACACCATTTTTCATGGAATATCACATTATAATATTTCTTGCACATTTGACTCACACTTAATAAAATTTTTTGAGGGCTTCAACATATAGTACATTCTCAGTGATTGTTTTACCATTATATAGACTCAAAGTTCCCTTTTCAACTATGTTTGCGGAGTTGTTATCACTAAATCTAACAGCTCCTGATGCATTGTTTCACAGAGAAATAAATTTACTTTTGTCACCTATAATATGACTAGAGAATCCACTATCTAGATACAAAATTTTGTCTTTATTTTGTACATGAAATGGGGTTTGCACTATTGAGAAAGAATCTTTTCTCTTATTGGCATCTTTCTTTACAATGTACACCCATTTCTCTTGTTTGGGTGGTTCTTATTTGATTGTTGAAGCTATGTGACCCTTATTATGATATTTGTAGTGAACAACATTATATTTCATTTCAGAGGATGATGACCTATTGTAGTTTCTTTCATAGCCTCTAGAGTATTTTCTACATTTGGTGGCTTTGTGTCCAAACTGGTTACATGAAAAACAATAACCTAGAAAGAGTGAGTGTACCTCATAGAATAGGTGATTCTATGGGCATAATTCCTTCTCTTCGTGGCTTTTCTACCATCTTTTTTTATAAAAAATGATGTGTTGGGAATTGATGCAGTCTTGTTTCCTTCATGCTTTGCAGTCTCCTTTTCCTTACTTTCTTCATTGAAATCTATTCCTGACTTATCATTCATATCTCTTTGACTGCTCAGGATACCAGTTAATAAATTTTAGATATTTTCCATCTTTTGATTCATTCTCATGTTAGGAATAAAACTTAGCTTAATTCATCATTAGTTAATACTTGAATAAATGTAATGAGTTAAAGTATTTAATTAAATACATTAAACTTGTGTCAATAGGTACTAGTTATCCTTAGTTGTTAGTTAACTAAGTGATAGTATTTTCATCACTATGTTTGTGGGATCATGTTATATCTTGCATATTTTGTTCTTGTATGATTTCCATGAGGGGCAACAGGGGAAGTTAAGGGCAATATTCTATTTCTGCATATTTTCTCAGATTAGATGATTTGATTCCATATATTGTGGATGAGATAAAAGTTATCCAATATCTATAAATATTGCAGCTCTCTCATTTGTCTATAATTCTTGATTTTGATATTAATAAAATACATAAGCACCATCTTGTTTTTTGGCAAAGCTTTTGTGTCAAATATTGTTTTCAAGTATTCATTATCAAGATTTGGTATCAGAGCTGAAGAGCCTGAACTTCTGAGTGCTAGGGAGTGTAGGAAGTTTGAGGGAGGAGGAATAAGAAGCTTCAGCTAGGAGGATCCAAATTTGACCCCATCCTCTTCACATAACCCCTACTCATACTCCACACACCAGTAACAGAAAAAGAAGTACTGCAGAAAATTGCATAGGAAGCGATTTTTTGAATTTATAGTTTGAATCTCACTTCTTGACAAAAAAACATTATTTTTCATTCAAGGAAAATTTATATGCAATTGTTTTGGGGTTTTCTATCTCTAAAATAAGAGGCCCCCATTATCCTCTATTAATATATGTTTTTTTAGACCCTATTAGTGAGTTTTGGCATTAGATCAATCTCCTAATTGATGTCTCCAAGTGTCTAATCCTGTACGAATGGTAGCAGAGGAAAAAGTGGCCAAAAGAATAGAAACAACAGCCAAAGGAATAAAACAAGCAATCTTGTTTGAAAACTGACCTCCATTTACATAGCCATCCATGCACAGACCCTGTAATTGAAAGAGAAAACAAAACTAAAAAATGTTGCTGGAGAAAAGTGAAGTATGTGAAAAATGAAGTTAAAGAAAAGATGTATAAAAGATGAGAAATTAAGGCGCTGACAGAGGAAACAAGACTGATGGGGGATGAAACAAGGTTGTATGCATGCACGTAAGTCTTAAAGCATGTTTTTTGGTAGAAAATCTGCTTTGAATTTTTTTTCCATTTTCATATTTTGTAGAGAATTTTTTTCCATTTTTGGAAAGGGGTCCAGAAAGATATTGAAATCGTAACTTAAAAGAGCCATAACTTTCAACTGGTACCTTGGATTGAGGCACCTTTTTTTTCAAAGTGTGTTTTTTTGCGAGCTCTACGTCTTGGTCTAGCTTTTAATAAGCTTTGTTTTGTAAAAATTGAACAAATTAGAGATTGTTTGTATTTCAAAAGAGGTCAAAGATTCAAAAAACTTATTTTTTTAAAATCGGCCAAGAGAGCCATTTTATTTTTGCAAATCAACCATAGATCCAAATTGTAATAGGGCTAATAATACAAAAACATCATTTTACTTGGCCGAAAAGAAGTCAAAAATAAATAAAATAATATTTTTTGGGGGGTGTGCATGCTTTAAGGGGGGGAAGTGTTCAATTTTTTATTCTATTGTTTATCACTTTTCACAATGGCTGCAATTACGACACCAAAATTATTTTTTCCAGATTCTTAAATTTTTTGTTCTGATAATTATCCAACATGGAAAAAATATTGTGCACAACTTGATTTTGAAAATCTATGGTCCATTGTTTCTGGTACATTAATGATATCTGCAACAGATGTTACACAACAATTTGCATTTGATCATGTAAATCAAAAAGAAAATTTAATAATCTTGTTTAGTGTTTTAGATAAGGTATAACCTCATATTCGTGAGACCTCAATAACAAAAGAATCTTGGGACAAGTTGAAAATAGTATATGAGTCTAAAAATAAGAACACAATAATTCATCTCTAGAGTCAACTATTGAACTTGAAAATGCAACCAAATGAGAAAGTTGAAATGTTTTTGAGAAGAGTAGCAGCTTTGTGTGATCACTTCAAGCTTTGGAAGAAGAAGTAACTGACACATCACTCGTTTCTATAGTATTGAGAGCTCTTCCTCCTTCATATAGGATTTTTGTGACCACATTAAACATAACTGATCAAATAACAACTTTTGAAGAGTTAGTGAATATGCTACAACAAGAGGAAGCTATTCACTCAACTACTGAAATTGAAGAGTGGGCACTTGCTTCTAATCAAAAAGGTAAAAAATAAGATAAGTCTAATAAACAACCTCAAAAGCAAGGTAATACTCAACAAGGCCAAAAAGACCGACAGAAATGTCTTATTTGTGGTCGAAAATGACATGACTTAAAAAAATTGTTGGTACAACACATTCCAACAAGGATCATCAAGTGGTAAAAATATTAATTACCAACAAAAAAAATTGGTCAACAATAGGGAAAATAGGGAAAAAATAATAACAAGTGGAATAATAAACCAACTCAAAATACAAATCTATCCAAACAAGAAGATCAATTTGATGATCACGAATTCATATATTCTTCACAGTCAAATGAAGTATCCAATTCTACAAATAAAATTTGGTATGTTGACTTAGGTGCAACTTAACACATGACAGGAAAGAAAGATTGGTTCTTCACAATGAGTAAAACACCCACTAAAAATAATGTCTCTTTGGGTGATGATACATCATACAATGTTGAAGGCATTGGTTCCATTTCACTACCACTTGGGCATCATAATTTTAAAATTACACATTTTCTTTATGTCCCTAGTTTAACAAAAAAATATGTTGTCCGTGAGTCAATTATTAGATCACAATCTCAAAATTTACTTTGATTGTAAAGGTGGTAAAAATATGTGCCTAATTCGAGATAAGTCATGAAGCTCCAAAATTGTTGCAAAATATTCGAATTCAGAAATAATGGTTTAGTTGGATTTTTTTCAATGAAATTATCAAGCACTTGTAGCCAAGGATACATCGTTAGCTCAACTATGGTATTGAAGACTTGGACATGCAAGTTTTGGCTATCTTGACACACTTCATCGATACGACATGGTTAGGGGTTTACCACCTCTCAAAAATGTTATAGATAAATGTCAGCATTTTTTGGTAGGAAAACAACATAGAGTACCATTCAAACATAGTTGCATTTTGAGTGAAGGCAAAACTTTACTTGGTGCATACCAATTTGTGCAGACCAATGAGACCTAGCCACTTTGGGTTTCAATATTTCATGCTCTTTGTTGATGAGTTTTCAAGAAAAATGAGGATATATTGTCTTTCTACAAAAGACCAAGCTTTTGAAACTTTCAAGAATTTTAAATACCTTGTTGAATTAGAGTCTAGTAGGAAAATAAAAACACTCCGCTCAGATCGAGGGGGATTTTACACTAGAAATGAGTTCAACGATTTTTTGGAAACACATGGCATTGATCGTCAAATGGATCCTCCTAACAAACCACAAAAAAATGGTTTTTTTGAAATGTGAAATCATAGTATCATGGATATGGTGTGATGTATGATTGATGATGTAGGTTTATCAAAAACATTTTGGGCCAAAGCAGCTAAAACAATAGTTTATTTACTAAATAGAGTTCCAACTACAGCTCTTGATGGAGTAACACCTCAGGAAGCATAATCAGGGCATAAGACATCCATTTCACACCTTATATTTTTTGGATGTAAATCACGTATGCACATTCCTAAGAAACAACGAACTAAGCTTGATATGAAATCAGAAAAACTTATCTTCTTTGGATACAATGATGAAGCACTTAGCTATAGACTTATGGATCCAAGAAAAAGGAGGGTATACACTAGCCAGGATGTTGAGTTCTTTGAGAATAAAGAAGCTTATGCTCCTTCTATATACTCACATGATGAAAAAATCATCCCTATAGTGAAAATAGAGGATGGTAATCACTTTGATGATGATAGTGATGATGGGGAAGATAATGAAATTCAAGCTCCCACAAGAACCATAAAACTTATTCCTAAATGGTATACAAGTATGATTAGAGATGCAAAATTAGATAGTGTCCCTGACACATCTACCATTGGAATGAGGACTCGTAGTATGGCTCAAAATGAGGTCAATTAGGCCTTAATGGGTAAATTTGTTAAAACTATTGAGCCTTCCTCAGTTTCAAAAGACCTACAGTCTAAACCTTGGAAAGAAGCTATGGATGCAAAATATAAGTCACTTATGAACAATAATACATGGAAACTTAGAGATCTTCCACTAGGGAAAAATTTGATTGGATGCAGATGGATCTTCAAAACAAAGTACAAAGGAAATAGAAAAATTGATAAACATAAGGCTAGACTAGTTGCTAAGGGATATGCTAAAAAAGAAGGCATTGATTATGAGGATACTTTTGCTCCCACAACTAAGATAAAAAATTTCAGGTTAATATTTTCTCTAGCTGCACAATTTGGTTGGAAAATACACCAAATGGATGTGAAAATTTCCTTTCTTAATGGTGATTTATAAGAAGAAGTTTACATGACTCAACCAGAAGGTTTTGTCATACTAGGTAAAGAGGAAAATGTATGTAAACTCATAAAATCACCATATGGTCTAAAGCATTCTCCCATGGCATGGCACATAAAAATCGATGAGCATCTCATTCAACATGGATTCAACAGGAGTCCATATGATCCTAATCTCTATCTCAAAAATTAAGGGGAGAGATAGTGATCATTGTTGTATATGTCAATGATCCAGTCATCACTGGAGGATCAGTGAGGATGATTAAGTCAACAAAGATAGATCTAACATGATCATTTGACATGACCAATCTTGGGCTTCTGCATTATTATCTTGGACTTGAAGTTTGGCAAAGAGAAAATCATATCTTTGCATCACAATTGAAATACACCAAGAAAACACTCAAGAAATTCAATATGATGGATTGTAAGCCATTTTCCACACCTATGGAGACAAGACTTCAACTATCTCAAACAAATCCATCACCAAAATTAAATGCAACTCTCTATCGGCATTTGATTGAGAGTCTCATCTACTTGACTTACACTTGGCCAGATATCAACTATGCAGTTAGCTATCTTTCAAAGTTCATGCAAGAACCAAGGGTTTCTGACTAGAAAGCAACAAAGCGGATACTAAGGTACATCAGAGGAACTATGGACTATTTCCTATAATACAATAATAATAATAACTTCTTCTTGACAAGATATTCAGATTCAGATCATGTAAGAAACATAGATGATAGAAAATCCATTTCAGGATTTGTATTCTTTTTGGGATCTGGACCGATATCATGGGGGAGTAAAAAGCAGACTTGTGTTTCGATACCCTCTACAGAATCAGAATATCATGCAGCAGGTGGAGCTATCTGTGAAGTGATATGGTTCTGACGTATAATTTAAGGATTGGGAATACCATAGAAAGATCCAACTACCCTACATGTTAATAATGGAGTAGTAAAACTTGTTTGGAATCTAGTTTTTCATGAGCGCACCAAACACATTAAGGTGCAGGTACATTTCATTCACGAACATGTTCAAAACAACTACATCTAGCTCAAATATTTCCAAACAGATATGCAATGTGCAGGTGTCTTCACAAAGTCACTTACTCGAGGTAAATTTGAGGTTTTAGAGAATTTCTCTCCTTTTCACTTGAGACCATGCTGAATTAAGAGGGGGAATTTTAGGAATAAAACTTAGCTTAATTCATCATTAGTTGATATTTGAATAAATGTAATAAGTTAAATTATTTAATTAAATACTTTAAACTTATGTCAATTGGTATTGGTTGTCCTTAGTTTTTAGTTAACTAAGTGATACTTTTCTCATCCCAATGTTCATGGGATCATGTTCTATCTTGCATATTTTTTTCCCATATGATTTCAATGAGGGGAAATAGGGGAAGTTAGGGGAAATATGCCATTTCTTTATATTTTCTCAGATTAGATGATTTGTTTCCATATATTTTGGATGAGATAGAAGTTGTCCAACATCTATAAATATTGCAACTCTCTCATTTGTATGTAGTACTTGATTTTGATATTAATAAAATACACAAGCACCATCTTGTTTTCGTGTAAATATTTTGTGTCAAATATTATTTTCAAGTATTCTTTGTCAAGATCTCAACTTGTTGGTCATTTTTTTCAGTTCAGTCTTCAATTGTTCCTATTCTAAGTTTCGTTTTGTGCATTCATCCTCCTTTGATTTGTAAGAGTTGGAAATATTTTCAAGTTGCATTTCTAGTTCTTTGAGCTCATTGGTTTCTTCTTCTTCCTTTCAACTTTGTCTTTTCTCAAAGACGTATATTTGTTCATCGTAGTATTTTAAAGTGCCTCTCAGCTTTTTATTCTTTCTCCTGCACATTTTCAGTTCTTCAAGGGTGGAAACAAGTTATGCTTCCAAATTTACACTTTCTTCTTCTTTATCAAAATCTTCATAATAAATTGCATTCTTTCCTTTTGAGCTGCATTCTTCAAAGGAATCCATGGCCATAAATAAACATTCAGATTGGGCTTCATCATCTTCATTTTCAGAACTACCTGGGTTGTCAGATTCACTTGATTCTTCTTTTAAATAAAATTTCCTTTTGTTTTTGAAGAATTTCTTCTTTCCATCTCTCTTCTTGAAATTAGCCTTTTCTTTGTTGTGTTTATGACTTACTTCATCATGTTCATATTGATTTTCCTTGTTCTTATTAGGGAGATTGGTAGAGAAATGGACTTTTTGTCCACACTCAAAACATTTGAATGGAATTTTTCCTTTATACTTACATGAACCTCTTCATAGTCTTCTTAAAAACATTTCTCCAATATTCTCATCATCAACTTCATCCTCTGACTCTGATTCTTTTATTTCTTGTTTGGATTGCGTTCATTTATTGGCTTTAAATGCTACCTATTTCTTAGTAGACTTGGATCAAATAGTCCTCATTTCACATGCTAAAAATATGCTTTGTAATTCATCCATTGTAAGAGTCTTCATGTATTTGGATTCTTCCATAGTTGAAACCTTTGCATCATATTTAGGAGTCAGAGATCTTAGAATCTTTTGGACTATGACATATTCTTCTAGCTTCTCACCTAGGCCTCTGATAATATTGATAACTTCATCTATTCTCTGCATGTAGATTTTTATACTCTCATCATATTTCATTTTCAGATTCTCAAACTGAGCTCTGTAGGTCTGTAATTTTTCCAACTTAACCTTATCATCTCCTTCATAATTGATTTGAATTTTTTTCCAAATCTCGTTTGTAGTGGTACAGTGCATTACTTTTACAAATTATTTTTCAGTTAGGCCACACAGAATGGCATTCATGGCTCTTGAGTTGCACTCATATTCTACCTTGTCTGTTGAAGAAGTGATTGGTGTGGCTGGAGGATTATATCCTTTCTCAACACATTCCCAAATGTCAAAACCAAGTGACATGAGATATATTTTCATCCTTATTCTCCAGAATGTGTAACTTGTTCCAGTGAAGAGAGGTGATCTTGACAGTGATAAACCACCTTATTCCTAATTTTTTATCATGCTTGTGAAGAGTGGATCTCTTTGAATATGTTAAAATTTTTCTAGAAGGACTCACTTTGATATCAATTATTAGAGATCAAAAGTAATGAGAGGGTGTTAAATCAGTGTAGATTAAGACTTTTTTCAATAATGTTGATCCTAATTTTTATGGAGGAATGTAGTCATATAATCATAAGAATTTAGACAAACATATGGCAAGAAAGGTAACATTAAACACAAAATATACAGTGGGAAACCCTTTCGAGAGAAAACCCCCCTTTGAAACCAAGGTTTTATTAGGAACACCAATTCTAAAGCATACAAGGTTTTGGTTAAGCACGCACTCTATATTCTTCAAGTACCTACTCAAATATAAATAGAGCACCCACTCGATAGTTTTAGCAAGCACCAACTTGCAAGGAGAGCTCACCCCTATAATCTAAGCACCCACTTAGAAATACAATTTTATTAAATATAA